>JADLZN010007525.1:133344-235482 GCA_018155175.1 Sinocyclocheilus anophthalmus
CGTTTGAATGACACGTCGACCCCAAACCCACAGTCCAGCACAGATTCCGATGCCGCCATATAATAGCAGCCAGACCGGTGTGGCCGCATCCTGCATCACCCCACCCTGGTCGTAAATCATCCACAGGGCCACCAAAGGACCAATTGCATTACTGCAGAAAAGATAAAAACAAGCATGTTCATAGGAGAAGTGACTACAATAAGGTTATGATATAAAGTGTATACTAGTGATGAACCATGTGGTCTTTAAATCAACATATCACTTTAACTTCACCCCAAAATGTATCATGATTATGAAAAGACAACTTCCTCTGATGGCAAAGCTGAAGTTTCACTCCTGTCTTCAGTGTCACATGATTCTTCAGAAATCATCTAATATGCTGATTTGATGCTTTGAGAAACTTTCTTATTTTGACCAATGTTGAAAACAGTTAGCCACTTTAATATTCTTGTGAAAATCATGTTCAATTTTTTCAGGATTCTTAAATTTTTTAATAAAAAAAAAAGAAAGTTAAAAAGAACAGTATTTATTTAAAATGGAAATCTTTTGTCTTTACTGCCACTTTTGATCAATTTAAGCACCTTTTTTGAATAAAAGCAGTATTCTTTGTAAAAAAAGACATCGTACTGACCCCAAACTTTGAGGTATAAATCAGCAAATGACTTGCCCTAAATTACTTAATGTAATTTATGCAAAATGAAAAAATTAATTGAAAAGAAAAACGAAAATGAAAAAGAAAAGAAATATTATTATAAAATATAATAATATGAATACGCTTCGTTATTAAAACCACATAATTTACATTATTAAAAATTCATTAACCTTTTTGTATGATCTGACAGGGAGAGGTCACATTCTTCAGAAAAAGCTGTCACTGGGGCAGTACCTTTAAAAGGCACTATTGACCCGTATTACCCTAAATGAGCCTTAAGTACTTTAAATGTACAATAGCTGGTGGCAGACAACGAAATAAGAGACAACACACCAAATCCTGGGTCCAAAACAGTTACGGATTGGCAGACCAAATATTCCAGGAGCTGGAAAGCCTCAGGGCAGAGGCATGCCCTTCCTTTTCAGGAATTGAGTAGTAGAAATAGTAGAGCGGGCAGTCGACAACATGTTTTATAAGGCAGACGGGACAAGCTAAACTGGTGTGAGGACCCTATTGGAATTGCTCCGTTTCTTATTATTCTTCTTCTTCTTCTTCTTCTCCAAAGTGAATCGCATTTTTGAGGGCCTAAACATTCTCCAAAACTCATGAACGTTCACACGGCTCGAATGCGAAAATTTACATTGAATAGGGTTTCAGAAGTGGGTTTGGCAAAATGGCTCGACAGCGCCACCTATTCACTTTTAACGGAGTGCGCCTCGAGCTACGTTTTACGTACATGTACGAAAATCGGTACACATGTGTAACACACCATTGCCTACAAAAAAGTCTCTTGGTACAAAATCCAAAACCCAACAGGAAGTACGTTATTCTGAATTACTGTAAATTTTTGTGCACAGTTTTGACATTTCAGGCCGGTACGTTGACGAAACTCCTACTACAGTTTATTCGGATCATCTCAAATTGGTGAGGGTATCATAAGGCATTTTGACGTTAAATTGCGAAGAGATTGGTTTTCATAAGGGGCGTGTCTATGGCGGCCTGACAAAGTGTGATGTTTCGCCATGAAACAGGAAGTTACTGTAACTCAGGCATGCAGTGTCCAATCTGCCCCAAACTTCACACGTTTGATAGGTGTTATGTCCTGAACAAATACCCATGCCCAAATTCAGTTATTCTCATAGCGCCACCTGCTGGCAACAGGAAGTGTCATGCTTAACACTGTTATGGACTCCTAGGAACATATTAAAAAGCGTCAGCAACTGTTTCATAGGCTGGCAACTTGCTAGAAACATACATAAACATGCTAGCAGCCCTTAGCTAAGTGCTAAAGCATGCTATCAATGCAGTGAAAAAGGAAGTTACTGTAACGCAGGCATGCAGTGTCCAATCTGCCCCAAACATCACACATTTGATAGGTGTTTTGTCCTGAACAAATAACCATACACAAATTCAGTTATAGTCATAGCGCCACCTGCTGGCAACAGGAAGTGACATGTTTAGCACTGTTATGGACTCCTAGGAACATATTAAAAAGCGTCAGCAAGTGTTAAATAGGCTGGCAACATGCTAGAAACATACTAAAACATGCTAGCAACACTTAGCTAAGTGCTAAAGCATGCTATTAATGCAGTGAAACAAGAAGTTACTGTAACTCAGGCATGCAGTGTCCAATCTGCCCCAAACTTCACACGTTTGATATGTGTTATGTCCTGAACAAATTCCCAAACCCAAATTCAGTTATTCTCATAGCGCCACCTGCTGGCAACAGGCAGTGACATGCTTAACACTGTTATGGACTCCTAGGAACATATTAAAAATCGTCAGCAACTGTTTCATAGGCTGGCAATTTGCTAGAAACATACTAAAACATGCTAGCAACACTTAGCTAAGTGCTAAAGCATGCTATTAATGCAGTGAAACAAGAAGTTACACAAACTCAAACATGCAGTGTCCAATCTTCCCCAAACTTCACACGTTTGATAAGACTCCTGACCTGAACCGATCAACATGCCCATATTCAGTTATAGTAATAGCGCCACCTGCTGGCAACAGGAAGTGATATGCTAAACACTGTTATGGACTGCTAGGAACATATTAAAAAGCATCAGCAATGTAATAAGGCTGGCAACTTGCTAGAAACATACTAAAACATGCTAGCAATACTTAGCTAAGTGCTAAAGCATGCTATTAATGCAGTGAAACAAGAAGTTTCTGTAACTCAGACATGCAGTGTCCAATGTGCCCCAAATTTAACAAGTTTGATAAGAGTCCTGTCCTGAACACATCTACATGCCCGTTTTCGGTTATAGTAATAGCGCCACCTGCTGGCAACAGGAAGTGACATGCTTAACACTGTTATGGACTCCTAGGAACATATTAAAAAGTGTCAGCAAGTGTTAAATAGGCTAGCAACATGCTAGAAACATACTAAAACATGCTAGCAACACTTAGCTAAGTGCTAAAGCATGCTATTAATGCAGTGAAACAAGAAGTTACTGTAACTCAGGCATGCAGTGTCAAATCTGCCCCAAACTTCACACGTTTGATAAGAGTCCTGGCCTGAACACATCTACATGCAAAGATTCAGTTTAGTGATAGCGCCACCTATTGGCAACAGGAAGTGACATGTTTAACACTGTGCTGCACTATTAGCAACACAGTAAAATATGCAATTGTGTGCTAAACATGCTAGAAATGTGCTCATACATGCTAGCAACACATAGCTACGTGCTAAAGCATGCTATTAACACAATCAAAGAGGAAGTTGTTGTAACTCATGCATACAATGTCCAAACTGCCTCATACTTCACATGTTTGATAAGATTCCTGACCTGAACAGATCAACATGCTCATATTCGGTTAAGGTTTTAGCGCCACCTACTGGCAACAGGAAGTGACATGTTTAACTCTGTAATGCACTATTAGCAATACAGTAAAATATGCCATTGTGTGCTAAACATGCTAGAAACATACTCAAACATGCTAGCAACACTTACTAAGTGTTAAAGCATGCTATTATTACCATGAAACAGGAAGTTGCTGTAACTCAGGCATGCAGTGTCCAATCTGCCCCAAACTTCACAAGTTTTATAAGAGTCCTGGCCTGAACACATCTAAAAGCCAATATTCAGTTACAATTATAGCGCCACCTGCTGGCAACAAGAAATATGATTGTTCGCGTACCTTTAACATGCACTGTCTGATCTGCCCAAATACTCACGTTTGATAGGTGTTCTGTCTCAACAATACATGACATATTCAGGTATAGTCATAGCGCACCTGGAACTCAGGCATGCAGTGTCCAATCTGACCCAAACTTAACATGTTTGAGTCCTGTCTTGAACACATCTACATGCCTGTATTCGGTTATAGTCGTAGCGCCGCCTGCTGGCAAGAGGAAGTGATATGTTTAACACTGTTATGGACTCCTAGCAGCATATTAAAAAGTGTCAACAAAAGCTAAATAGTCTGGAAACATGCTAGAAACATAATAAAACATGCTAACAACACTTAGCTAAGTGCTAAAGCATACTATTAAAACCATCAAACAGGAAGTTACTGTAACTCAGGCAAGCAATGTCCAATCTGCCCCAAACTTCACACGTTTAATAAAAGTGCTGGTTGAAACACATCTAAAGCCATATCTCAAGTATAATAATACCGCCACCTGATGGCAACAGGAAATGGATTGTTTTACACTAACTTAAATATGCAATGTCCGATCGACCCCAAACTTCACATGTTTGATAAGAGTTCTGTCCTGAACACATGGCCATGCCCATATTCAGTTAGGAATAGCGCACCTGCTGGCAACAGGAATGTCATGTTAACACTGTTATGGACTCTAGCAACCTATGAAAAGTGGCAGCAATTGCTAAATAGCTAGCAACATGCCTAGAAAACATAATAAAACATGCAACAACACTTAGCGAAGTGCTTAAGCATGCGGTTATGCAGAAGAACAGGAAGTTACTGGAACTCATGGTACAGTCAATATGCTCAAACTCACATGTTGATAGAATCCTGCCTGAGACATCTACATGATCAATTGGGTTATATTCATAGCGCCACCTGCTGGCAACAGGATGTGACATGTTTTACACTGTGATGCACGATTAGAAACACAGTAAAATATGCCATTGTGTACTAAACATGCTAGAAATGTGCTCATAAAAGCTAGCAACACTTAGCTAAGTGCTAAAACATGCTATTAATGCAATGAAACAGGAAATTGCTGTAACTCAGGCATGCAGTGTCCAATATGCCCCAAACTTAACACGTTTTAAAAAATGCTGGTCTGAAGACATCTAAAGGCCAATATTCTATTATAATCATAGCGCCACCTGATGGAAACAGGAAATGGCTTGTTTTACATTAACTTAAACATGCAATGTCCGATTTGCCCCAAACTTCACATGTTTGATAATTGACCTGGCTTGAAGATGTCATTTATAGTCATCACGCCGCCTGCTGGCAACATGAAATGTTATGTTTCTCTCAAAGAAGCAATGTCAAATCTGCTCCATATTTCACTCTTCAGTTACAGTTATTGTTTTTAGTTTTTGTTGTGCTTACTCATCTACATTTAATGTTTTACTTGCACTAACTCAAAGAAGCCATATCAAATCTTATTATATCAATTTTATGCATTTCTTTTTGTGCATGTTTACACATCTACATTTGAACTACTGTCACGTAAAAGTTACATTTAGCTTATATTAAAAAAAAAGTGAATATCTGGAGTGGAAAAGTAAAAAAGAATCACCAAAACAAAAAAATAATTGTCAAAACTTGCCTGCATTTTTTTGTGATATTGATTGTGGGGTCAGAGCAATGTCTATTCATAAGATAAACGAGATGTTTCAATGACATAAAATAAGGGTTATATAATACAATGTTTTTTTCTACTCAATTCAATTTGAACCCGGTATGACATGTATTCAGGGGTGATTTTTTTCTGAAAAATATGGGAGTAGGATTTTGACTAGTTGGTTACAAAATTTCCATTGAAATGTCAAAGACACTAGTCGTAGCACATCTGTGTAAATAATATAGTAAGATATTATATTAGAAAATTAAGTATTTTAAAGATTTTTCAAAAAATATGATGCACATACAAAATGTTTTTTTTCATATGTGGAAAGTTAAATGAATTGACTCCACATACTACATTTACTATATTCCATGATTTATATTTTATTTGTTGGAAGACTTTTATACTATTTATAGATTTCATAAATCTAGTAAAAATATTAGATTGTATGTAGTTGCTACAAAAAGACAAGGGCACTGTAGGGAATTGAACCCCATCCCAGTAAACCAGGAGTACCATTACCAGTGGCTTTTGCTTTTTGTAACTACATGGATAGAAAAGCAAAACCTGCATTGGCAACATAACAGTGGCAGCACTGTGTGACTTAATTTGTTTATGAGTGAAATTATAGACCATAGTTAGAAAATGTAAGAGCACAATTCAGGAATAATAATAAAATGTGATTTTAATAGTTACATTTTAAACTGTATGTTTTCAATGTATGCATAAAGCATTATAAATTATTAAAGATAAACCGATTCAATTTTTATATTTTCTTATGATACATTAAATATAACAATGTTAATTTGAATTTTATTTGTATATTTTGTGACATGCCAAAGCATAAAAGTTATTATTTGTCAATATTTTAAAGTAATTTATATGTTGTCTATCACTTTAACAGATATAACATGTAAGATCTAATGTGCTCATTTTGCCCCAAGGTGCACAAAATAGGATCAATATTAAACTTTAATTAATTAAAAAAAAATTATAAACTGTACATTTACAAAGTATGCATAACATTTTTATAAACTATTAAATAATTCAAAATCACAAGATTAACTCAAATTTGTGGTTGAACCTAATATTTTCATCTCCTTATACACTTCATTCGAAATGACTTTATGTAGATGTTTTCTAATTTTTATATGTAAAACAGTAGTTGTTGGCCATCTTTGATCATCGTATTGAGTGTCATTTTTAGTATGTCATGGTTAAGCATAATTTTATAAGCCATCATCTGTCAGTTTTTTAAAATAATATTTTTTTTAATTAAATAAAAAAAAATTATAAGCTATGTAATTTTAAAAGATACAACATGTAAGTTCCAATGCGCTCTTTTCCCCCAATTGTGTACAAAATGAACATTTAAATGTTTGTTAGAGCAAAATTACAGAAAGAACAGTATTTCATATAGTAAAATTACTATATTTTGTTTAGCTAATGTGTATAACTATACAGTTAATGCACTTTTGAATGTGTTAGCGCAGACAAATATAAATAAATATTCAAAACATAGCTAAATGTTGTTGCAATGCAGGAAAAGAAACCATTATTGTGAAAGGTATAGTTGTAGTATAAGGATGTAGCCTATACTCTGAAACATATTAAATAGACTTGTTTGACAAAGGAAGCAGACACTTACATTTCTATCTTGCAGTGAACACGCACTGCAATACAGCTATATTTGGCTCAGCAGAGATAAAGTATCCACAGGGATGTGAATGCTCTCTCCACCTCCTTTGCAAAACAAAGCTTTAAGAAGTAATAGTTGTATTTCTACCTTGCAGTGAACACGCACTGCAATACAGCTATATTTAGCTCAGCAGAGATAAAGTATCCACAGGGATGTGAATGCTCTCTCCACCTCCTTTGCCAAACAAAGCTTTTTAAGAAGTAATAGTTGTATTTCTACCTTGCAGTGAACACGCACTGCAATACAGCTATATTTGGCTCAGCAGAGATAAAGTATCCACAGGGATGTGAATGCTCTCTCCACCTCCTTTGCCAAACAAAGCTTTTTAAGAAGTAATAGTTGTATTTCTACCTTGCAGTGAACACGCACTGCAATACACCTATATTTAGCTCAGTATAGATAAAGTATCCACAGGGATGTGAATGCTCTCTCCACCTCCTTTGCCAAACAAAGCTTTTTAAGAACTAATAGTTGTATTTCTACCTTGCAGTGAACACGCACTGCAATACACCTATATTTAGCTCAGTATAGATAAAGTATCCACAGGGATGTGAATGCTCTCTCCACCTCCTTTGCCAAACAAAGCTTTTTAAGAAGTAATAGTTGTATTTCTACCTTGCAGTGAACACGCACTGCAATACAGCTATATTTAGCTCAGTAGAGATAAAGTATCCACAGGGATGTGAATTCCCTTTCCACCTCCATCAAACAAAGCTGAACAAGAAAACCTACAAATGGTCAAATTCCCCCTCATCACTGTTAAAAGCATTACATGTAAAAGAACATAAAATACCCTCATGGTCACTGAAATATGTCGGAAGCACTAATGTTTCTACATCATAATGTGTTGTTTTCACATAAACATGATCAATTAATGTACCTTTTTCTGTTGTAGCTTGTGTTACGTGTTGAATAAACCCCCTGTCTGTTATAAACTTGCAGATTGTTAAAGACTTTAAAATGTTATCATTGAAATCTCCCATGATAACAGTTGTATTACTTACACATTCTAGAAAATCAAGCAATTTGCCTAGGTTTTCTTTAAACAAACACATGGGATATGATGGTGGCCGATAAATAACTGCTATTAATATATTGTGTGTACTGTAGTTGCAAACTAAACATTCTAAATTGACATTTGGTACCTGGACAACATTATGTGCCAAATTGTCTGTGGTATACATACCAACACCACCATGTTGTTGACCTTTTCTTTCAATTAAAGTTGGGATACTGTTACTGTAAGATAAACTTCGTGGTTGATTATGAAAACTATAACCATCAATCTTTACGGTTTCAAATGAGATATTGTCAGGTAACCATGTTTCAGTTATAGCAATGCAGGTTGGCTTCAGATGCTGCATACACAAAATCAAATCAGCTAAATGTTGGCGTAAACTTTGCACATTCATCAAAAACACCCTGAATGCTTGTGCATTGACCTTGCACTTTGGTATATTTTTTACAAAAAATTTGGGCATGCTTTGAACTGCATCCTTAATGCTGTCTTTACAATATATAACCTTTTCTTCAAAATCTTGGATAATCAAACCTGACAAACTCCTAACACGACTTAATGCCACATATGCCTGTCCAGGTGCAAATATTTTTTTAAGGGACACGACAGCTTCATCAACACTAATTCCTTGTACTTTGTGTACTGTACAAGCCCAAGCAAGTTTTAACGGAAATTGACGTCTCAGTCCACCTTTATTATTAACTTTTTCCTCTTCTGGTTTAATACCTGTAGAACCCATTGCAACATCTGAAGGAGATGTACAACATTTTCTCCTTTGAGCACCAACCTGATGGTCATCAAATTTGACATGCACTATTTGAGGGAACTTATTATCATTGTTAGAATAAACTATGTGTGTTATTGTGCCACATGCCCCATTAACCAGACCATCCATGACATCTACATTTTTACACAACATTACACGAGCATCTTTCCCTAAAAGCAGCATTTCATCCAAACATGTATTATGCGTTTTTGAATGATGACCACTCTTCAATTCAAGTTTCCCTGTCTTGTTATTAATTATAAAATCCTGAGCATCAATCTCAAAATATTCAGGACAAGTTTTAATTAGCTGTTTAACATTATGCTCATGTACCTGTCTGTTTGTGGGAAATATGTGTAAAGCTGAGCTATTTTCACCGGTTTCACATTTTTTTAATATCTCAATGTCACTATTTAACATTGGGGTCACTTTTGTACGAATTCTTATTCGGTTTAATAACTCCGCAAAAGTATTATCTTTTTGTCTAACTATTGTTTTCAACTCAACAACTGAAAACAAAGTAGACCACAGGTTAATACCAATGTCGTCAACATACAGTGGTTTCCCTTTCACTGGAGGTAACTGAAAAAAATCTCCAACAGCAATTACACTTACATTTCCAAAGGGAGAAAAGTCACCTGTTTGTTTTATCTGTCTCAGTCTACCGTGAATATATGCTAATAGATTGTGATCAACCATTGATATTTCATCAATTATCAAAATATGCAGATCACTATATTTAGCACGCAAACAATTAAGCTTATCTTCACCCAAAGGTATGTACGGTAAACGTACATCTTTCCCAATGCTAAATGTGTTATGAATTGTAGCTGCATGCAAATTATATGCAGCAATCCCTGTAGGAGCAGTTAACAAAACACAAATATTGTCAGGATTATGACACACTGTTGACAATAACCTCATTGATTCATACTGAATAGCTTTTATTAAATGGCTTTTCCCTGTCCCTGCACCACCAGTAATAAATACATGTAATGGATCTGGATTTTCCCCCATTATCTTATCTAAACACCATTGTCGAATCTGATAAAAAATACATAACTGTGTATCATTCAAAGATCTAATTAAGGCTAGACCATCACTTCTGCACATTATATTATTTTTCTTTTCCAAATGTGCAACTTTTTGATTACTTGATGCTAAATCTGGAATATTGTCCTCATATTCTTCCACTAGTTGTTTTTTGTCTTTCATTTCCTCCTCACACATTAAGCGTTCTATCTCTAGCTCTGGACATAGCTCACACCAGCCATCTTCTATTACACCATCACTACCAATTGTATTCTGGATATTATCCAGTTCATCTGCCTCCATTTCAAACTTCTTTCTATTTAAGTCAACAACTGACTTAACTGAATGTCTAGATCCATCACTAAATGTTACATAACCATTCTTGTAAAACTGTTCAAATGTTTCAAAATGCAGAGGTTTCAGCTCCATATCTGAACAGTATGGCAGAAACAACTGCATAATACTTTGATAAAATGGTTCTGGATTTGTTTCCTCAGAAAAGCGCGCATAACGAACAACTGCTGGCTGTGTTCGTGTTCTTTTGGTGATAAAACCACAACCATTTTTTAATTTAAGCGGAGTTTGGGATTTTTCATTCTTACTTAAAACACGATATTCTGATGCAAATGTTGCCATACATATATCATTCAACTCATTTGGTCTATTCTTATAACGATCTACAATACTAGTCATCCACATATCTTTTGTGGTAAGGTCATGTGTTGCAGCCTTTTTCCTCAACACATTTAAAGGAAGACTCATTTTAATTACATGGTCTCCTGTTGGCACAAACACAACTTTCCTTGAAAACTCCTTCAGATGCATATTTGTTAATCTATACACAGATTCTTGAGCACACACATCTCTGTTATGTAAATAAACACTGCCTAGGTTTTTCAGTGCATCTTTTGCACTAATATTGCCCTCTTTACGTGCTTCTCTTTGTGCATTACCTAACAGCAACCCCATCTCCCTTTCTGACTTTGATATATAAGAAATGATATAGACCACACAAGCATATGCATCAACAACATACTGGATATCTAAATTTGCATTCCAACATTTTAACAGTGGCCTGCTATATTGATTAACCCAAACCTCATTAACTTGTCTTTTCAACACAATTTGTGTATTTCGATTGAAGGATTTATATGCAGCCTCAAACGTTGCTTGATTTATACCTAAATGTTTAAACAAATGTTCAACATTATCATAGTTACTATTCTCATCTGAAAGGGCCTTCTTAATTGCTGACAAAATTTCACCTGCCTGCTCTTTTTTCATTTTAAAATCAGTTTGAGCTTGATCATCACACACACATTTTGTTAAATTATCAGTGTTATCTACCTGACAGTTACACTTTTTTTTGCATCACTTTTACCACGACATATAAATGTTCGAGCAGATGGTGGCCTGGGAAAGTTAAAACGACAAAGAGTGTTTTTCTTTTTACAGGTTTTGGAATGTCGCTTTGAATGCTGCTGTACAGATGTCACTATTTCCAATAATGTACCATCCGATGATGGTAATTCACAAGTTACATATTTATCAATAAATTGAATTACCTCTTCATCTGTGTTTTTATCAATCAATGGGGCATTGTCAATCCAAAACAGGCAATGTACATGAGGTGAACCACGCTGCTGAAATTCCACACGGTAAAAGTAATCCTTAATTTTACCTATTGGATGAGCTGAAGACATAAGTACTTCCCTTAAAAAACAATGCCACCGAAAATCAAACATTCTTGCCGCAGTGACAGGATTGCGACGCAACAACTCACACCTTTCTGCCCAATGTAATTCCTCAACTGTTTGTGTTCTTCCTTCCTGTTTCAAGATACTAAAAAGAAGATTTTTCCATCGCATATCAGCGGAAGAAAATGAACAAAACCAAGTAGGGACACCAAGCTGACGAACACAAGCTAAGAGGTCACGTTGTGCTGCTTGCCAAAAAGCTGGAGTACCTCTAATAGGTTTAAGAAAACGATACCCATCATTAAATTCCAACAGTTTCTTTAAAGATTCCTCATTGTTCAATACATCATCATCAACTTTTTGAGACACACAACCTCCTTTTCCTTTACGTAATGCAATTGATACATTTGACACAACCTGTTCAATTTCAGACATGTACTGAGCAAAAAATATATACTCTACATTTTGTGCAAACCTTCCATCAGCATGTAAAATTCGATTGTTAAAATACCTTGACAAAGTCAAACGATTGTCTCGACTTACATGATAAGTATTACATCCCTGTGGAAATAACACTGGAAAGCATTTGGCTTCGTTTCCAAGATCAGAAAGCAATTTTACAGGATTATTCCCTTCTCCTGGTGCCACATTCAATATATTATCAAAATAATGATCAAGAGCTTCCTGACCAATGTCAACAGGCATGAGACATGTGTCCTGGAACATGCAATGTTGTTGTCTGTCATGTAAAAGCTCATCTTGACCAACATCTACAGATCTTTCACCATTTTCAGCATGTTCATCACTCTCCTTTACTAAAACCTCATTATCTTCCCTACAAAACCCATTTAGCCAAACTTCATTAAACTCTACATGTTTATAATGCACATTTATCCGTTTTAAACATTTTAATGCTTGTTTTACATGCAAAGTGTCAACAAACTGATATTTGTAATGACCTTTATAAGTTAACTTTCGTTTCAATTTTACAGGCAACAAAGACCCTTCCATACTAGAATGAGGCAACAAATTTGAAGTCTGCACAATATTTGCAGGAACACATGTTACAGGTCCATGTACTCCATTTTGCCCCCCTTTAGGTAATGCTAACATTTTCATAAAGGGTATATGTAAAGCAATCAAATGTTGTTCTAAGCTATTCAAACATGCCAATTCTGGTGGAATGGGTTCAACTCTCAAATTGTTTGCCGCACATTCAGGTGGCAATTCACCTTTATTTAGCTTACAATGGCATGTATAACAAATCCACAGCTTGCCTCTTGCTGTATCCCGCCACTGACATGGCATTATACAGTTTGTATTACATTTGTGTAAATATTCTTCACTTATACATTTATCTAAAATCAAAGCAGTTACTTTTCTGTTATAATAATCTCTATTACAATTTAAAACCTGATGTTTAAACAACAATCGTTGGCAAACACAACACACAAAATCTGGCCCATCTTTTACCAAATCTAAAAATCGCTGCATAACAAAATCAAACTGTTCTGTTTTTACTTTAATAAGTTGCCTTTTAAATTTCATACCTGCTTTAACACTTTTTTTATGTTCAGGGTTTCCATGATATTTTCTCATACTAATAGCCTTTACATTCTTCCTGTGCAACTGGTTTAACCTATATTTTCTTGTACTCCATTCCTTCACCCTTTTTTTGTGCAACATATCTTCCTCATACTTCCTTTTACTGACATTCTTTTTCTTTTCCTTATACAACACATCTTCCTGATACTTCCTTTTACTGACATTCTTTTTCTTTTCCTTATACAACACATCTTCCTGATACTTCCTTTTACTGACATTCTTTTTCTTTTCCTTATACAACACATCTTCCTCATACTTCCTTTTACTGACATTCTTTTTCTTTTCCTTATACAACACATCTTCCTCATACTTCCTTTTACTGACATTCTTTTTCATTTCCTTATACAACACATCTTCCTGATACTTCCTTTTACTGACATTCTTTTTCATTTCCTTATACAACACATCTTCCTGATACTTCCTTTTACTGACATTCTTTTTCATTTCCTTATGCAACACATTATTCTGATATTTAATGTTTTTTTGGAAGGTCAATTTTCTTTTATAATACTTAGAAAAACAATAATTGCTATTTGAAATACAAATATTTGCAGTCATGTCTGCCTGCCTTTTTGAATCCTTTCTACACAAGTACTTTGTCTCTGGCAAATTACCCACTTTACACAAATCAAAGCAAACCTTATTATCGGCATGTTGGACACATATTACAGCCTCAAAATAATTGTCACATTGTTTTATGTAAATTCCTTCATTTCTCAGCACTGTACCCATGCAAATGTATTTGATCCATTTTTCCCCATTGCATATAAATAGATCCACACCTAAAGCATTTGCTGTACCTTGATATTCTATGTCTGAAGCACAATATCCTACATATTTCATTTGTGACTTGGTTATATATTCTGACATTGAAGCATATTCTTTTCCAATTAACGTCATGTGTTCTTCACTGTGATTTTCCATATACTTGACAACAGCAAGTCTTATTTTCCGATGACTCTTTTCAGAACCACTAATCACTTGAGCTACTGCTCTAAAAAAACTATTACCATCCTTAACAACTTTATGTGTCTTACAAACACTGCCTAAAGTCCCATAAACAAGGGATACTTGTATATATTCTCTTTCAAAATTCAAATTGAATTCATTGCATATTGTTTGTGCAACTTCAGTAGATACAGGACTATATTTGAATGTCATATGACCTGCATTTTCCACAATTTCAACATCAGAATCACCCACAACTTCAACATCACAATCTACTATCATTCCTGCTGCACCGGTCTCATTTTGCACTGTTTTTAATATGTTGTGTTGTTGTTCAGTCCTAGACTGCATTTGCACTTCAAAATGCAGTTTCTGGTTTTCCAAAGCTAAAACATTATTGTCATTCTTAATATGTGATCTAATATTGTACCCTGTAATATAAGATTCACTGGTTTTGCAATAGCCATAACAACTCTGTAATTCAGGCTCATAAACACAAACTACAGTTTCATAATGGTTTCCATTGCAATTTTCTAAGTAGATACTCTGATTTGACAAAAGCTTACTGTTGCAAGTGTATTTTAACCAACGGCCGTCAAAAAATGTAAATACATTGACTCCTAAATAATCCGCTGTTGCTTGTATTTCAACTTCCGTAGCCCAGATGTTAACATATCGCATTTTGGACTTATTGATGTACTCTGACATTGACGAATACTCTGTTCTCAAAATGTTTTGGTATTTTACACTATTTTTTTCCAACTGTTGCACTACAGCAACTCGTATTTTTCTGTGATACTTTTGTGTGCCAGTCACAGCTTGAGAGATGGCTCGGAAAAAACAGTTGCCATCAGCCACTATACTGTCATTTTTACATGGAGCTCCTAATAAGCCAACACGTGTAAACAGTGGTACATTTGTCTTTTCAAACTCCACATTTAAAAGTGTGCACAAACTTTGACAGACATTTTTACAAATAGGACTAAACATCATATTTTTATTTACTTTATCACTAACAAATTCTACATCTGAATTATCTTCAACAACATCATATCTTTTTAATTTTTTCGAAGTACAATTCCTTACTGAAATCTTACGCTTGTTTCTTACATTACTATTTACTGGCAGATCTTTTGCAAAAGCCAAATCAAGCCCAATTTCAAAAGTCTTGTCAGAGTCTTTACCACCCTCTGTAAGAGTTATACACTTTGTATGTTCGTCTTTTTTACATTTTGATACATCTGGCTGTGAAAAAGAACCGTTCTCCAAAGCCAAGTCATTGGTGGCAAAAGGCATGTTAGGGCTTTTACAACTCACAGTTGCTCTTTCACAAGACCTACTTACATGTTGAATTTGTAAAAGCCTTTGTGAATGGCCCAAACAAACGTCATCACTTGGTTTATATGTCATTGCTGAAATGATTCGCAATTGACTGGATTTCACAGTGACACAGATACCAGCTATTTCAAAAGGTTGCTCACTGAGCCCTGTAGATAAAAGGCAAATGTGATTGTACAAATCTTTAAGAGAAGAAAAATATACAACAACACTGCTTCCACTTTCATCAATCATGCCAAGAGCACTTCGTTCATGAGAGTCAACCAATGCATACTGTCCGTTTTGAGAGATGATTGCACACGTATTGCTACACACTGTCAAAAGACATGTGTCATACTGTGCAAAAACCTTTTCCAGTCCAACTGATAGACTGCTGCAGGCACCACTCTCAATAAATTCACCTTCAACAACATTTACATCACCACTGGGGGGGGGGGGGAAAAGTTCACTATATGACAGCCAAAAATTCTCTCCATCAATAACTGTCTCTTTTGGTAAATCATGAACACACAACATATCGGACCGCTGGCTAATCCTATTGGTGTCTCGCAAAGCTGTGTACAACTCATCACCTAAAACTACAACTTTGTCAACATCTTTCGTCTGCCATGAAAAGACACTATGAACTTTATGTTTTGCTAGACTTACCAAAGCTATTGCCATACACTGAAGTCCTCCATATTTAAACTGGTCATTCCCCTGATGAAATTATCCTCTTATACTGTTTTTAAGTCTGACAGAAGTGCTTTTCGCAATGTTAGCTGAAACTTCTGTGCCACTTCTGCTACTTTCAAACCTGACAGAACTTTCCTCAACCTCAGCAGCAACATTGTTACTTTTAAGCCTGAAAAAACTGCTATCAAACTCAGCAGCACCTTCGATGTCAACATAATTCTCTGTAAACACTTTACCACTCTGCAGCTCAGAATCTTCTTGACCCATCTTCACAGAAATGCCACTAACGGCATACCACTGTGCATCTAAAGAGTTCTTTAGATTCCTGATATGAACCATCAGATCATTTAAGCACGTGTTAAAAACAGCCACAGATGTGCCAATAGCAGATGCCATCCCAAACACATCACGAGTGGCACAATCAACCACCACAAAATAATCTTTGTGATGAATGATGGCACTAACTGCACTGTGAAGGTTTATCAGACACATTCCATCTCTCAACAAATATTCTTGCAGCTTTTCATACATTACACTCTCCTCTTCTAAGGATCCAAAATCTCTGTACACTGGCAGACCTATTTCTACATTCCATTTCTTTCCAAACACATTGTGCTCTTCAATCAACTTACACAACTCCTTTTTGCGGTCTCTTTTCTGGCTTGCCTCACCTACATATGTGGCTAGCTTACTCCCTTCCACACATATGTCATCAACATCGGTGTGTACCCATGTACATACAGGAGCAATGACATGTTTGATTGCTGCAACAACACTACATGCAATCAATGCATTCACATCACAATTCAGTGGTGCAGCTTGAACATCAGTCCCAGCAACAACAGACGGCTGCAATTTTTCTGAACATATGCATGCATTATCATCACTCTTACTCTTGATGGATCTTGGAGTGCGTCGCATACGAAAGCCCTTCTTCTTCGGCATCTACAATAAACAGAAAAAAAAAAAAAATATGACTCAAGTAAAAATGTTTTTATAAAATTGTAATGGAAAAAAAAAAAATTTTTTAAAAAGGTTTCATTATTTAAAAAAAAAAAAGATATAAACTTTTATATTTCCCTGAAATATTACTCTCAAATTGAAACTTTGAGTGAAAACTTCCCTCAAATTCTTTAAGCATTCTTACTAACAATTAAAAGTTAGTAAACAAATAATTCAATATGTATCTTCATTGTTTCCCACTTATTTTCAGGGAGCATTATTTAACAAAATATTGAATACAATTTTTGCATAAAGCCTCTGGAACTTTGACTTTTTCAATAAATGTTATACAAACTTTCCTATTATCCTGTCAAAACACGTGAAAATTGTATACATTTAAGATACGTGATGTTTATCTCTTACTATGCAATCACTTTTATTTATATATGAAAATGTTTATACAATACACATCAGGGTTTCCCATACATTGATTTATTTGTGGCGGTCCGCACAAATATCAAAACTGACTGCCACAAATAGATTTCCCAAAAGGCTTATAATTCGTTGAATAAAATGAGCGCTTCACGTTTCAAAACTAAAATGCAGTGCGGGTGTTTATCTCACTGTATTTCTGAAGGAAACCGACTGTCTTCAGAATTTTGGATGTCATTTTCATTTCTTCTTGCTTGTAATGCCTGATAAAGCAGCGTTTGTGAGCAGAACGCCGTTACTAGGGAATCCTCGATCTTTACCACTCCAACAGGCTGTAGTCTTATATGCGTTACATCACAACTGTTGCAAATTTTATGACAGCACTAGAAATCTCAAATTCTCACCGCCATTCATAAAAAGTCACCGGGTTGAGTAACAGCGCTGATTCTGTTCGCGTTTGGCATTTTGAATCGCTTGAACACTTTTAACGGTCCTGCAGATGGCGCCGCGAGCTCGTGCAGCGCCCTCAGGACCATTCCGTCCATTATGTTTTAGAAAACAATCTTTTTGCAGTTTATTTAGGTACTAGCTTAAGGCCATTTATACGATTTCAGTTATCATGCAGTAACTAACCGGGCCATTGTAATATATTTTGCTGTCAAGCAAAAAATAAACTCATGTTTTTTTTGAACTCATGTTTATTTTTATTAACAGGGTTATTTCACGCTTAGCACATACTCATCACCTCAGTCACAAAAAACCCTCATAACTTATGCCCTCCACACATATAAACGCCAGAATCCTTAAAACAAAACAAAAAACCGATCAAAAACAGATCGTGAAGAAATAGCAGATTTGACGTCAATTCAAATCACATACTGTAACGTTAATCACAGCCTTAGCAGTTATTTTATCTCCTAATAACACTTCAATTAATACTCAATATTACAAACTCGTTAGAACTTAGCAAGAGAAAACCACATGAAGCTCTACCTCAACAAGAAGCATCAATAAAAATAATCTATTTAATCATCAAAACTCACCGTGTCCTTTGTCGTTGTTCTTCTTCTTGATCTCCTCTTTAACGTTAAATACTTGGAAATGAGCCGTGAAATATCAAAAGTATCACCAGTTGTGTCTCTCTGAATTTGCTGGAAGCAAAAGGGAACATACAGATAACAGCAATTGGTTTTTACCTCATAGTAAGGAGCGTCTTTTAAAAATTTAAATTAAGCCAATTAGACACGCCATAAAGAAAGGGGGGCGGGGCATGATGGGAATCCCGGCTCTTTTTAGGGAACCGGATCATTTGGCTCTGCTCAGTAATAAGATCCGACTCTTTCATCTCCCAAACGGCCTTCATTAGTACCTCTTCTAGCTTTTTTAATTCAGTTTAATTTAGTCATGTTTGGCCTGTGATCACTTAAATTATTAAATGTAATTAGGCTATAAACCTTAATTTTTTTTACATGTTAATTAAAAAACAGCTAATGTAAAACCAAACACTATTACACATATTTTGAACATTATATTTACGGTATATTGAACTATCCACAATAAACCATTCTAAGAAAATAGACACTTAAAACAGAATAGGCTACATAAGGTTGAAGGTTGCTCCCTGCTGATACAAGAAGGTCTGGGTTTGTTATTGTATTGCGACCATAGCATTGCGTCAAATCGAGAGCAGCGGCGTAATGTCTTCACATGATCACAAGCATATACACATCAGATGATAATCATATTATTCTATCTTATATCAATATACAAAGAGTGAAAAGTGCTCTCAAACGGCAACAAGACTCTCACCGCTCACTGAAGCAGCCGGCTCGTATCCGACTCGCGAACGACACATCACCTGGCTGGGCAGGACATAAAGCATGAGAACCGCAATTGAGTGACTATGTAAAGAATTAACTACGTTTCAAAAGTGTACTGTTTTAATATAATCGCCTAAATAGAAGACTGTTTTCATCAACTTACAGCATGCCCTTTATCTAGGCTATAGGCCTACTTATTATGGTATTCCAATTATTTACCACAAACTGGCTCGATAATAAATCGCTTCAACGATTCACTAGATTGTTTATCCAATCACACAATTAGCGTACTTCATGTATAGACAATTGTATTATTAAAACAACCATTAATGATGTTTTGTCTAAAGCAAAGTGACTAGTCAACTGACCTTTTTACATAAACCCTGAGAAACCATAAAGAAACATTTAGCCCCTATTTCAAGTGAACTGCTTGATATGATCAGCTCATCAATTCTCTACAGAGCTGAACTGTTTCTTCAGTTCTTATTTTAACTAAATATTTGGCCACTCTTTATTATAAAAGTTGTGGCAATTACAGTAATTTCTTAATTTCTGGCAAGAGTGCAAAATCAGTAATTAATAATCATAAAAAATTATTTGTCTGTTACCTTTGGAAAGAAATCCATCTCTTATTTACAAAAGGCTACATGTTGGGTAAAAACTTACCAAAAACGAAATAACCAATAACCACAAGAAACATACCAATTAAAATGATTTTTATTTTCTAACTAAATCACATTTATTTTATATGTTCATTAATTAATCCCCATTACCCTCATCCCCATTAATTATTCAGTTTCAAGGCTTCTTCACTGATCTTTACAGGGTCAGTCTGAGTTCCAGCTTCAGTCACATCTGCACACATATAGAAATACAAATTAATTATTAATTAAAACCTTTTGTTTCATACTAGTTGTTTGATCATGCAATCAACATCAACTCATATATAACACCATATCTACAATATATACACCGAATGCCCAAATTTTTAATAGTCAGTTGTCTGAATTCCTACATATTAAATGTTCACTTGCAATTTTCTATACTATACAAAGTAATATTATTCTTCTTAAACTGTGATGAAATAACATAACACATGATTAACATTTAAGTTAATATCTTACTTTGAAAACTAATAGTGTAACCTCAAAACTCACTGTTACTGTAGTATTTATACTGAGTCTGACCCACTGATCTATATAAATAACTGGATTGCTCATAATTTTCTTAACTGCAATCAGGCTGTAAAATCAACAGAAGTGACTGACAAGCCATATTACTATTCCTCACTGATAGAGGGCATCACTAACTGACAGCCAAAACCTTAACCCCAAAGGAACCAGTTTACAGCATTATACAGCATGTATGTATATATATATACAGTATATACATACATTGGTCTCCATAGAATGAGTGTAATACTTCAAAATTCCAATATGACAGTATGGTTGCTTCACTTTTCATGACATAATCAATCCAGTTCTCTATTATAGATCAGTGGTTTGAGCACTTAACTGTATTTCAGCCAACAAAAAACACAAAATACATTTACATAGTACAAAAATATTACACAATTGCAACATGACAATCATATATTTGGCAACATACAAAACAAAACTAAATGCTTACCATCACATGCACAGCTCAATGATGCCTGGGCAACCTCCAGCTGCTGTAGAGCATTTTCTAATTTCATCGTTGTACTCTGCAGCTCTTTTTTTAAAAGAGCAACTTTTTGCTCTGTACAACGCCGTAGGCGCACCTGACGGACCAGTAGCTCCATGGCCCTTTTATTCACTCGCAAACTCTGCGAGTATACCTCCTGGCGAGGCATTGCAGTATCCAGGCATGCATACTGCAAATACAAACAAACATCAAAACATGAATGGACACTTTAGAAACATTACTATTTAAGGTAGTTCACTCCCCAAAGTTCCATGACGTACCGATGTACACCCGCATGTGGCAGCACCTGCGGACCCGATCCGCCCTGATGCGTTGACACATGCTCATGCAGTTTGCCTTGTGTTCACTTCGTCATGCAAATCTGGTCAGTGCGCGCCACCACATGCTGCGTCACTTTGTCATCATCGTGGTACTTTCTGTACCTTGACTGTGTAGTTCCCTTGCTGTCTCAGGGTGAGCGTCAAAGAGCCCTTAATTTAATCTAAAATATCTAAATTGTGTTTCCAAAGAGAAAAAAGGTCTAACGTGTTTGAACACCCGAGGGTGATATTATTCCGAATTTTTTCAATTTTTGGGTGAACTATCCCTTTTAAAAATTACCATATATAAACACCTGCAACTAAAAAAAAAAAGTTGGGGGGTGTGACAGACAAATGAGTTGCAACTACACTGACTTAAGTGTGACACAAAATCCTAAATAAATATCCTAATTTAGTGACAATTAATTTTACAATTAAACACATTAAAGTTGGTAATATTTTTTCAAATGTTGTCAGTTTGTGCCACATCTGTATTTGAGTGGCAAGTGCCACTGAATATTTTGTAATACCAGTGCTATTGCAACCCTCTACGGACACCTTGGCAACTGAATCGCCATCGGCTAGTATATTTTTTTATTTACTCGCCAGACTGAAATACTATACATATACATATATATATACATACATAAAGAATAAAAGTTATGCCATTTTTTACCAACGTATATGTGTGTAAAATGGTACGCTTTTAATATCTGAAAGTACACTCTTAATATCAGTCAGTCAAGCATTATAATATAATAATCAAGTATTATTTAATAATAGAAGTTTAGCAATTACAATTAAAACTTGATAACAATGAACTTAGGACTGGTGCTGGTGCTTTTTTTGGTCATTCAGTGTTCCTGTAAAAATAAAAACAATAATACTTATAAGATATTATTATTATTATTCGAATTCTACTAATAAGAACAATATACAAACGCACTAAGGATTAATGAGCTACAGGATTCATGAATATTAACCAGGTTGTGTGCGTTCGCTCGAACTGACTCGCTGAAATCTAAATGGGGACAATAGTAGGTGAGCACCAGCCAATGAGATTGACGTTTGCGCATGACAGGAAACCCGGCAGTTCTAAAAGCTGAAGAATTCCAAAGGAACTGTTATTTTGACAGGAAAATGCAACAAAGTATATCGTTAACATGTAGCGCATCAATGCTGCATGTTATGTAAGACTCTCTCTCGCTCTTTGCTCACAGTTGATCGAAAGCCTCGGCGAGTCGTTGCGCTTCAACGCTCGAGTTTTACGTTAGCTCCAAATCCACAAAAAGAGTGCGCTACGCATCCATTTTCAGATGACTGAAAAGTATCAGATCACTTGCGAAGGAAACGCTGAAGTTCTCATCAGAGTGTTTCTGTCGAGTGAAATTATCTGTGCTAATATAACTCAGCCTCCAACTCACACACTGGCGAGTAAATCTGAGAATTTATTAGCCATTGGCTAATATTAGACATCATTTAGTCGCATATGAGTGTGATTTACTCGCAATGTAACGTTAGAGGGTTATATTGTTTATTGCGCAAAGTCCCAAACTGCCCAGTCTAGTAAGGACGTGAAATAAATCTATAATGGGTCACGAACACTCGCATTTGTAAACCTTTATTTTTTGCATGATGCTCTATGCACACTTGTATGTAAGTAGTGTAAGTAAACTGGTCAGCGCAAGATTCTCAGCTGTGGCATGCATAAACCTATTAATTTGTATTTCAAACATTATTTTTAAACAAGCAATAAAACAAATAAAAGCCACATTTTATAATAAGCCACTCACATAGTTTAAATTTATAAAGCCTTTAATAAACTGGCCTATTTCATTATAAAATTGTAGTTAACGTTAGGCCAATGCACAAGCAAGCATCAAGCATCTTTTGCAAAACTGCATGTTTTTGTTTTTGCAGTATTTTTTTTATCAGTGTTATCAATTAATCATCGATTTTTTGATGTTGACACATAATTACATGAATTACACTAATCACCAAATGTATTACTTACGGTTGACAACTGAAAATCCTGTCGAACCGCCTCCACCTCTTCATCGTTTATCCCAATAAATTTACTTGGGGAAAAATCAGCCATTATCTGACATATAACAGAGTATTCAGTTAATCAACTATAAACAATATTCACGCTTATACTTAATCAATAAACTAACACAAACCATACTTATCTTAACGAAAAAAGTTAAAACACGGCAATACGAACACTCCTGCTTACCTCTGCAATGCAACCTCTAATCTGACACTGAGTCAAGAAAAAGCCGCCTAATTAAAAAAAAATCCCGCGTAATTCTCGCAGGAAACAGTGGTTTAAATTTGAAAATTATAGAAATGACTTCCTGTATGTGTCAGACAAACACACTTGAAATAACCACACATTTTAAAAGTAAATTTTTAAAGGATACAAAGTACTTTGTTAAATTACTTTTCACAAATCATTCCCTCCCTATATAATTATCTGAAAAAATAGATGACATTTATTTTAAACACCGCAAATTATATGGCATTATGCAAGCATTCCCCAACATATAAATTATCTTGACTAAAACTACATGCTACAAAAATTGTTACAAATATTTACAGTGATGACTACTGTATGAATAAAAGCAGTATTATATAGCTAACACATTACACTGAATAACTGTAATATTATTCAAATTTAAAATCTGAAATATAGATTCAGTGTTAACTATTTGTGCTGTGCACAACACCAAAGCGAATATAAAGCAAATATAAAAATCTAAATGACTATTTGAAACATTTACAAACTGTTCAGAAAGCAGCAGCTGCTTTGTTTACGTGGTTACCGGGGTAACGGATTAATTTGAGTTCAATCAGCGCCCTCTACTGTCTTGCATTTACAGTCTTACGTTATTTAAAATAAATCGTCATCCTTTTAAAGTTCAGTAAACATATTAGTCTGTATCTATGTTTTTACATCACCCAATTAAAACGTTTTTTTATAAACTACCATTTACTCACCCATGCTCCTAAATACAATTTCCAATTCGTACACATCTATTTTTAATCGTATATCCAGTAAAATACCCGCACTGGCGATTTTATCTTCTTGAGCAGGTCGCAATTTTATATATCATGTATCACATGGCTATGATGAGTAAATCATAGACTAATTTTCATTTTAAAGCAAACCAATTCTTCAAAAGGCTTTTTTTTTTTTTATCAAAGGAGTAACTGTAAATTTGTCCTGACTTGACAGTGCAAATGACATTGACAATTCAAGTGGCTGCGCGTTTATTTGTATTTTTAACTGGATGGGAGCGAAATGAAACCGTCTGAACCCGAAGCTGTGTGTGTTGTCTGTCTCCCCTCTCCCCCCTCCGCCCCAAAAAAAAAAAGCCCCGCACCACGCCCACTTTTTTAGCGTTTTTTTAAAACTGTGGTGAGAACTAATCAATGCTGAAATAGGGGGTCATGACCCTTTAACTCCACCCCTTACTGTTGACTCTACTTTAACGTCTAAAAGCCAACCGTACATAGATTTATCTAAAGGTTACGTTTCTCACAGCTCATGCTTCTTCTGATGCATCCTAAAGGCAACTATGGAACAACAAGGTAACTTAACATAACAATACCACATTTCATACAGCCTCTCTGAAAATATACACACTGTTCCTCTCATATAACCTTCTCTGTCTCTCTATAGAAGAAACATCACTAACATCTACAATCAACAAAAGAACTTTCCACGTACCCCAAGGTAAGCACTAGTAACATCAAGGCTCTACTCTTACTTTTATTTTAATAAAAAAATCAGGAGCACCTTCTGATCAATAACAACAATTAGCCTTCACATTACAAGATAATATTTGACTCCTTAAAATCATTTACAGGAGCATTTTTAAAACTTTCTAATGGCATATTATTGAAAGTATGTCATCTTGTGTCAAATACAAAACTATATATTTATGAGCTTTTTTCAAATTTTCTAATTAAAACAATAGAATAAGTTAGGCTACTGATCAAAAACTATTAGTATGAACAAAATTCATTTGCACAGACGTGCATGGCACAGAAGAACACAAAAGTGGCTTACAGGTATATTTACAGACATTTAATGAGGCTCAGTGGTGGTATGAGTGCAATTAAATTCATAAATCCATCTGGAGATTAATGTTTTAAATATAAAAATTTTAATACAGAAATATTAAAAGATTTAAATAACTGAAAAGATACTTTAAAAAATGAAAAGCCGGTGGCAGCGCCTCACCACGCTAATTGCGCCAGGGCGGCCCACGCCGGCCGCCCCCGCTCACGCGCACATCCGCACACCTCCAGCAAAACTTGTCCGAGGATCACCGCAGGCACTCCCCACCCGTCCAGTCCCCCCTCCAGACCTTGGTGGTAAGTGAAGGAGCAAAAAGAGGCCCTGAACGTGCGACCCAGAATGTAGGGAGTTGCTCTTCGGGAGATTGTGACTGAACGCACCCTCCCTCCCCCGAGGGGGCCGGGGTGGGAGAATCGTTTGTTTCCTTTTTTTCCTGCCACTGACCTCGCGTCATGGTACCAAATTCTCGACAAAAGAGGCAATTTCTTCTTTCTCTGTGTCCCTGAGGGTACGGGGGGTTTGGATGACCAGAGCCCGACACCCTTCACCCTCTCTCTCAACAGTGAGCATCAGTGCGATCGGAAGGACGAACCAAACGTATCTATACCCACGGCGCCCCTCTGCTCGAACGAAGGTCAGTGTTACACATACTCAGACCCCGCCTCGGACCGGCTAAGAGATGCCTGGGCCGGGTCCCTGCGTTCTTCTGCACTGCCCTGTACACCTGTAGTTCCGTTGATGCCATTTGCGCGGTGTCTGGGAGCCTGGCTTGATCTACCCAGCCCGTCTCGATGGCTCCGGCGAACCGTCAGGCTCTGTCTTTGCGTGCAGAGATCGCAGTCCTACGGGCGAAGGACGCGATAGAGCCGGTTCCTCCAACCAATATGAGGTCGGGGTTTTACAGCCCTCACTTCATTGTACCCAAGAAAGGCGGTGTGTTGAGACCTATCTTTACGAAAGTTACGGAGGCAGCCCTTGTTCCCCTGAGAGAGCAGGGCGTTCACATTCTAAACTACTTCGACGATTGGCTCATACTCGCTCAGTCTCAGGATCAGTTGTGCGAATACAGGGATTTGGTGCTCTCACTCACTCAGCCTGTTGGGCCTTCGGGTCAACTGGGAAAATAGCAAACTCTCCCCGACGCAGAGGATATCTTTTCTCGGTTGTTGGACTCGGTCGAACAGACAGGCACGCCTCACGCAGGAACGTGCTCAATCGGTGTTGAACTGCTTGAATACATTCAAGAGCAGGATTGCGGTCCCACTGAAACAATTTCAAAGGGCTCCTGGGGCATATGCAGCCACCGGCGCAAGTCACCGCCGCTCGGGCTGCTCCATATGAGACCGCTGCAGCATTGGCTCCATGGCCAAATCCCGAAGTGGGCGTGGCAACGCGGCACCTTCCGGGTCCAATTTACACCGGCCTGCCGCCAAACCTTCATCCGTGGTCAGACCTTGCGTTCCTCCGCGCAGGAGTGCCCCTGGAGCAGGTCTCCAGGCATGCTGTGGTTTTCACGGATGCCTCAACCACCGGCTGGGGGGCCAGGTACAACGGGCTTGCAGTGTCAGGGGTTTTGGACGGGGCCCCAACTGCACTGGCACATCAATTGCCTCGAGTTGCTAGCAGTATGGCTTGCTCTGCGCTGCTTCAAATCACTGCTGCACGACAAGCATGTACGGGTCCGTACGGACAACACTGTGACTGTTGCGTACATTAACCGACAAGGTGGTCTGCGCTCCCTTCGCTTATCGCAACTCGCCCGCCACCTCCTCCTCTAGAGTCAGAAGCATCTGAGGTCACTTCGTGCTGTTCACATTCTGGGCTGCTCAACCGGGCAGCCGATGAGCTGTCCCGAGCTGCGCTCCCGGGAGATTGGCGACTCCATCCCCAGATGGTCCCAGCCGTGAGGTGAGAACACAGGCGGATACCGGCTCCACACGAAGGCTATAAAACCTGGCGAATGTGTTAGGGGTCGCCCAGCCAGCAGCCCTACAAATATCTGTCAGCGAAGCGCCACAAGCCAGCGCCCATGAGGATGCAACACCTCTAATTGAGTGAGCTCGCAACCTGAACGGGAAAGGCACACCCTGTGCCTGATAAGCCAAGGTGATGGCATCCACTATCTATGGGCCATCCTCTGCTGCGGAAACGGCCTTCCCTTCGGCCGCCGCAGCAGAATTTTTTTTTGTAACCTTGGGCAGATCTGTGCCTTGCCACAATTCTGTCTCTGAGCTCTTCAGGCAGTTCCTTTGACCTCATGATTCTCATTTGCTCTGACATGCACTGTGAGCTGTAAGGTCTTATATAGACAGGTGTGTGGCTTTCCTAATCAAGTCCAATCAAAATAATCAAACACAGCTGGACTCAAATAAATGTGTAGAACCATCTCAAGGATGATCAAAAGAAATGAACAGCACCTGAGTTAAATATATGAATGTCACAGCAAAGGGTCTAATACTTAGGCCCATGTGAATTTCAGGTTTTTTTTTTTAATAAATCTGCAAAAATGTGAATAATTCTGTGTTTTTCTGTCAATATGGAGTGTTGTGTGTACGTTAATGAGGAAAAAAAATTAATTTAAGTGATTTTAGCAAATGGCTGCAATAAAAAAAAGAGTGAAAAATTTAAGGGGGTATAAATACTTTCCGTACCCACTGTAATGTACCTTTTCATTCTTTGTTGTTTGTTAGTTTTCCCATTTTGAGACCTACAGTACCTATGAGGATAAAATCTGCCTAATCCTTCTTTTTAAAGTGTCTATATATTGTAATGTTTTTTTTGTTTTGTTTTGTTTTTTATCACAGAGAGTCTTTTTAAACAGGAGATCTTGTACTGTATATATCATGTCTTGACTATTGAACTGTAGGATGTTTACATCAGTGTCACTAATCAATTTTGTGAGTAGCAGGCGTTAATTAGCCTAAGAGTGCAGAATGAATTCTCTGGTTTTATCGTGAATCGATTGTTTAATGACCAGAGTGAGGGTAGATGACAGAGATAATTATATATATATTAAATAACCATCCTCTGCTAAGACTTGGGAAGTTGTGGCCTAATGGTTAGAGAGTCGGATTCGTAACCCAAAAGGTTGTGGGTTCGAGTCTCGTACAGGCAGGGTTGTAGGTCGGGGGAGTGAATGTACAGTGCTCTCTCCCACCTTCAATACCATGACCGAGGTGCCCTTGAGCAAGGCACTGAACCCCCAACTGCTCCCTGGGCGCCGCAGCATAAATGGCTGCCCACTGCTCCGGGTGTGTGTTCACTGCTGTGTGTGTGCACTAAGGATGGGTTAAATGCAGAGCACTAATTCCTAGTATGGGTAACCATACTTGGCCACATGTCACATCATGTTTTAAAAAAAAATTATTGGGTTTAATCTAACCTTTAATTGCTTTTATTGAAAATGAGGTGAGGCGGTTTGCGTGTGTTTAGAGTAAAATGCATGAGTTATACAGTGATAAAAAAGAAAGAAAATGGAAGAAAGCTTCAGCATGGGAGAAACTTACTTTTCATTGTCATAGTACAGCTTGCCAATGGCCCATGCAACGATAATGGGGAATGGAATACCTGCAGAAAAAAGCAGAGGAAATTTCCACCCACTCAGATTAGCTTAAAAAATCAAAGACATTGTACAGACAGTATAATTGATACTATTAAGGAACTGTGTGATAAATCCTCGGCAATTACTTATTTGCAATGCCTTTTTAATGAGGAAAATCCAAGGCTTGTTTATTCGCATAATAATAATTTGCCCATGATTCAGAAGAAAACCTGATTAAATTGCAGTCCCCATTAGTGTAATTATCTACTACTGTAACTGTGACTCTTTTTCAAGTTATTAATTGACAGTACTTTAATCTCTGGCTTTACTTTAAAGGCAACATGAAATCAGAAATGACCTTATTTGCTTTCTCAGTTCTTGCACTGTGTCCAAAAATGTTTGTCTGCTTAATTATTCATCAAAATTACTTTCCTCTTTCACTGATGTCATAAATCCATCCCTACATTTCCTATATGACACAGATTACTTCAGATTATGGAAGTAAAATGGATTGTGTACTGCGTATCACACTAACTATAAAGAACATTCTATAAAACAATATGTCATTCTTTGAAACAGGTGCCTTTCCCAGTTGATTGATTGATTTATTATTATTATTATTATATTATTATATTATTATTTTAATTATATCAGGCATATAAATGTGTTTAAGTGGTAATAAATTTCAATTTCCCAATCTCAAGATAAATACAAATATATTAATATGTTAATAAAATAAAATAAAACACACTAAAATACAGTAATAAACTTACTGCATTTTTTGTTAATGTGTTTAGAAAAATATTAAACGATATTTTAAGCTATCACAAACTAATCATAGATTTTACACAGGTATGAGGGACAAAAACAAGCACTCAATGTGGAATAATCCTATACCAGCAATACATGTGACATGTTCATCTCTAAGTACATGTGACTGCACATGCCATAAGTCAGTTATTTTCAATATGCATGATCCAAAAACTGGATAATTTCCATAGTAGTGCATCATGGGATACTTACACCAGCCTATACAGATAAACATCCATTTCCTCAGTTTGTCGGTGGAGTATGTCAGTACTATGGCTGTGTGCAGATAGCACCCCTCTCCAAACATCCAGAAGAAGTTGGTCACATGGAAATAATTATATGCTGCTGTGACCAGCCTGCACCATATCTGAGAGCGATGAGAGAAAGAGAAATCCAGGTAGATGTTTAGAAACTGTCCTAAATTGCACCTGAGGAGATCACCATGCCACTTCTTGTTAGCATTCTCTGTTTTAAAACGCTTTTATTTTAATAGCTTAAGGAAATGAAAGCTTTTGTGTCTGCGTGTGTGTGCGTTTTTGTGACAAATGAGGACATACATTTGCATAATGACGAAGGTATGACATAGGTATTACAAGGAGAAGGTGACTTTTCAGGACATTACCCCATGTCCCCACTTTTCAAAACGCTTATAAATCACACAGAATGGAGTGTATTGAAAATCTGAAATAGCACAAAGTTTCCTGTAAGGGGTAGATTTAGGGGTAGGGTTGGTGTAGGGCAATAGAATATACGGTCTGTACAGTATAAAAACCATTACGCCTATGGGATGTCCCCACTTTTTACAAAAACAAACCTGAGTGTGTTTGTGTGTGTGGAGGGGCAACTCTTTATGACTGAAGCAAAGTTCAAACACCAAGCAGGGGATAAAACCTTTTTACTAGGGATGCACCTTATGGATCGGTAATCAGGGCCGATAATGGCTCTCCTGTAATCGTACTGTATCACGTTATAATGCCCCGAAAGGAACGCCTATACCACCAGCATGTGATAAGCGCCAATATTCAATTGTTGCTACATTAAATATCCTTCTTTTGAATCCTTGTCGTCCTCGTCATCCTGCCTGCCTCCACACACCTGGACCGTGACAGAATAACCGACCCTCAAGTAAAGTGTAGCGGCGTCTTTCTCTTCCTTTGTTTTTTCCGGTTTTTGTCAGTTTTGATATTTTCGTGTTATGGATGACTCTGCCTGTCCCATGGCCCGGGCCAGCCAGCTTTTCGGGTGAGGCAGCCTTCGGCAGTGGGTTCTTGCTGCAATGTTCCTGCTACCTGGAGATGCAACCACACCTGTTTGTGACCGAGCGGGTCAAGGTGTCGTTCATTATCTCGTTGCTGTCTGGACGAGCCTTGCAGTGGGCCGAAGCCTTGTGGACTGCACAGAGCCCGGGGATTCACTCGCTGGAGGGTTTTGTGAAACACTTCCGGGAGGTATTCGGCCCATCGACCACGGAGGTCACAGTGCATGAGGAGGAGAGACTGTGGAATACTCGGTCCAGCCCAGGAAGGGCTCCTGATGTTTCGTCCAGCCAGGAAGGGCTCCTGATGTTTCATTCAGCCCAGGAAGGGCTCCTGCTGTTTCATTTAGCCCAGGAAGGGCTCCCGATGTTTCATTTAGCCCAGGAAGGGCTCCCGATGTTTCATTTAGCCGGGACGTGGCTCTGATCCCCAGCCAGCCCCGGAAGGGCTCCTTGATTTGTAGCCCGGGAGGGTACTGTGCCAGTTCATCCCAAGGAAGGGATGTGATCCCCAGTCCAGCCCAGGATTTTAGGGCTACTGATCCCCAGTCCATGCCCCGGAAGGGTATCTGAATCCCCAGTCCAGACCAGAAGAGCTCTTCCCCGATTTCAGCCAAGGAAGGGTTCCAGCCCAAGGCTCTCTCCAATGCCTGTCCTCAAAAATGTCCGCCCTCCACTGATCTGCGCCTCTAAGCGTCAAAATGTCGGAGTATCCGCTGTCTCAGACTACAGCCTCCGAAGCCGGGACTCCTCCTCGGTCCGTAGACCCAGTGGTTCCACCTCGGCTCCTAGCTCCCTCACATACACCGTCACCCATCAATCCACCAGCTCCACCGGACTCCCTCGTCCCTCCAGCTCCACCTTGGTCGGGCGTCGACCCGCCATCGCTTCTGGACTCCTCTCCTCTGGCTGCGCCTCATCACTCTGTCCCACCGGCTCCGTTGGGCTCCTCCCTCCCGCCAGCTCCACCTTGGTCCTCAGTCGCTCCGGCTCTGCTGCGGATCTCCGGATCTCCACCTCTGCCTCGGTCGCCAGAGCCCTGGGCTTCACCCTGGCCCCCAGGATCCTCGGCATCCCCCTGGCTCGTTGGCTTCCTGTCTCTGCCTCGGGCTCCTCCGCTACCTGCTCCGCCGCCGTTGGTCGGCCCACTGGAGTCAGTGGACATTCCTCCTCCATGGATCCTCCCTCCGTCGGCTCCACCGTGGGCCACTATTATAGCTGTGGCCAGGGTTCCACCTGGCTCCTCCTGCTCTGGTTCCCTCCTGTCGTCTCACTGGCTCCTGCCTCCATCGTCACCTCCCTGGACTCTGTTAGCCGTCCTCCTCCTGGAAGTCCGTCCTCCGCCGGAACCTCCACCTCTCTGCTCTGCCTGCCAGCCCTTTGCCCTCCCCTGTCACCATCTCACATCCACTGCCTTGGCCTCCTCTCGTCCAACTCCGCCCCCTCCATCTGTTCTACGGTGCAAGGGGGGGGGGGACGCCAACTTACGGGAGGGGGGAGTAATGAAAACACTGTGGACTGTTTGTTGGGTTTCTCCCATTGTGTGGTTTAGCAGTCTAATCATGGTAATTACCCTATTGGTTCACCTGCTCTGCCCTCGTTACCTGCCTATAGTCCTGTCCGCTTGATTTAGTGTGGGTCGGTTCTTGCGAATGTTACCCCGAGTGTGTGGTGTCGTGCCTTGTGGTGCTACATTAAATATCCTTCTTTTGAATCCTGTAAATCCTCGTCATCCTGCTGCCTCCCCACACTGGGACCGTGCCAACTACTAAGTATATGTATGCAATGAATATAATATGTTAAACATTCAGTATTAACGCCTTTATAGCTGATGTGCGTGAGCTGATAAGCAAAGCATGCTGAGTGGATTGTACGCGCGGCGGCGCAGATGCGCGAGCTTGTCGAATGAATATACCTTTCTCACAGATATCACTGGAAAGTTTGTAGTTCGGTCGGATATGTCAAAAACAAGTAAGTAAAACAATGCACAAGTTACTTAACCCTCTTAGCGCCAAAGTCGCAAAATTGCGACAAGACGTCATACTTAATCAAATAGACTGTAGTTCCTAATATGGTGTAATATCTCATTTGTATTCCCTACCACTTGATGGCAGACATGTAGTACTTCGATTCTAGACCAAAATTACATCAAGTTCCTATTCAAAGTGTTTGAGGAAATAGCAGACCAAGTGAGCTACCGTGCCATTGATGCGGAAGCAGTTCAGTTCATAACGTGCGAGTAAATTGTGAGATTTGTGAAAGAAAATCGCCAAATGGCTAATAAAAATTTGTACCGTGAGGATGTGTTGCAAATGTTATTCGCCGATTCTGACTCTGAAGGGGAATATTTTCCTTTTGGAAATGACGATCGGTCGTCTAATAACCGCGCTTCTCCCGGTACGTCTTTGCAGCGCAGTGGTGCCGCCGTACAAGGCGCGAGTGTTCACGAAGCACAACCGATGATGATTAACTCTTTGGCCCACCCCCCACCCAACCAACCCGAAATGGGGATGGGGGTGGCAGGGCAATATATATTATTTCCTGAATATTACTGATCAAAAAATAGGCTACTGTTCACATGTGTTTTACAACTATATAGTATAGTAATAATTTAGTAATTTTTCCTGTTTTATAGTTGGTTTCCTCTTTTCTGATAATTTGGAATGAGGATAAAAAGAAAAAAAGACATGCAAATAAGTTCAAACAACCATTCAATATCTATTATTTCCTGAATATTACTGATGAACAGATCAAAAAGTAGACTACTGTTCACATGCATTTTACTACTATATAGTAAAGTAATATAGTAATAATTTAGTACTTTCTCCTGTTTTACAATAAAACAGGGAGGAAAGTACTAAATTATTACTATTATTTGAACCTATCTTGTTTTTTTTGTTTTTTCGATCATTTGTAATGGGATAAAAAGGACAAAAAAAAACAAATAGGTTTTTTTTTTTTTAATTTTTTTTTTTTTTCTTCTTTTTTTTTTTTTTTTTTTTTTTTTGTTTTTTTTTTTTTTTTTTTTTTTTTTTTTTTTTTTTTTTTGTTTTTTTTTGTTTTTTTTTTTTTTTTTTTTTTTTTTTTTTTTTTTTTTTTTTTTTTTTTTTTTTTTTTTTTTTTTTTTTTTTTTTTTTTTTTTTTTTTTTTTTTTTTTTTTTTTTTTTTTTTTTTTTTTTTTTTTTTTTTTTTTTTTGTTTGTTGTTTTTTTTTTTTTTTTTTTTTTTTTTTTTTTTTTTTTTTTTTTTTTTTTTTTTTTTTTTTTTTTTTCTTTTTTTTTTTTTTGTTTTTTTTTTTTTTTTTTTTTTTTGTTTTTTTTTTTTTTTTTTTTAATTTTTTTTTTGTTTTTTTTTTTTTTTTTTTTTTTTTTTTTTTTTTTTTTTTTTTTTTTTTTTTTTTTTTTTTTTTTTTTTTTTTTTTTTTTTTTTTTTAATTTTTTTTTTTTTTTTTTTTGTTTTTTTTTTTTTTTTTTGTTTTTTTTTTTTTAAAATTTTTTTTTTTTTTTTTTTTTTTTTTTTTTTTTTTTTTTTTTTTTTTTTTTTTTTTTTTTTTTTTTTTTTTTTTTTTTTTCTTTTTTTTTTTTTTTTTTGTTTTTTTTTTTTTTTTTTTTTGGTTCAAACATCAATTCAATATCTATAATTTCCTGAATATTATGACATTCAGGAGGGCCGCCCACTGATGACGTCATACTATGCAAATTAGAGGAGAATATTTACACCCCACATAAACTTTCAGTCATGCCAAACATTTTTCTAATTTACATTAGATCTATATCTTTAAGCCCTTTCAAGCTACAAGATTTTGAAATCTTGATGTCAAAATCCAGCATTTTTCCAAAAAAACCCTGGCGCCTAAAGGGTTAATGGTAGGGAGAGAGAGAGAGCGAGAGAAAGATAGAGAGAGAGAGAGCGAGAGAAGAGAGAGAGAGCGCACATTTGTTGTGTGATCTTTGATGTTCACTCACTTAGCACACACATCATTTGGATTAAAACTAAATCGTAAAAATAAGACCATTTATAGGGGCATTCACTATAAACATCTTTAATTTTTAACCTTAGGCATACACGACTTTCTGGCGAAAGTGAATCTAGCAGCCTGTGTGAAATGCGCTAGGCTGTACTATTCTGCATCAGTACAAATACGCGCACGTGTTGCGCGTGTTTTGCTTGCTCGAGTATTTCTGCATTATATGAGTGGCTTTGGAATATAAATCACAGCACGTTTCAGATGAAAAAACGCGACTTCTTTTTCTGAAAATATCACAGTTAGATTTATAACGAGTGGTTCCCTGAATTATTACAGCAAAGCGCGTGATTACAGTACTAAGCCGCTGCAATGGAGCAGCTCTAATGCTATTAAATTAAAGATGATGTACCATAGAGCAAATGAACAATGAACAGTGAAAGTAACAAAAACTTGTAAAATACATTTTAATGGGCATAATTAAGTGTAAAAATAACCGAAGGATATACAGTCAAACCAAAAATTATTCAGAGAGCAGATATAATTTTTTATATTTTTTACAAGTGGGTGCAGGACACTATAGTTCATAAATGTAAGCGAGGATAGCAAAATAAAGTAAACTGTGACAATTCATACCCAAAAATTCTTCATACAGTTGACTACCAGTAAAATTGATACAAATTTTGGGTCCAAATATTATTCAGACCGAGTCTGGGGAAAAAAATTGAAGTTCAGGTTTGACAGCATGCCCAGGAGACTACAGGCTGTCATTGAGGCTAAGGGTCACCCGACTAAGTATTGATAGTTGTGTAAATACTGTCATACTAACAGCTGTCTGAATAAATTTTTGGTTGATTGTAATCTATTACATACCTTTCTATCAAATTAATCTGACATTATCAAGTTAATTGTTCTGACACAGTTTAACTCTGAGGTTTTTGTCATATTTTATTACCATTTTCTAAAATAAACTGTGATAAGATAATGTGAGAAATGCTGAAGGTGTCTGAATAAATTTAGGTTTAACTGTATCTATTTGATAAATGAAGTTAACCACTAACATTATACATACCCTTTTGGTTTCTGTAACCAATATTTAAAAAAATTTACAAATGCAATAAAAATATCGTATCGGTACTCTGTATCGGCAAGTAAAAACCAATATTCACTATTAACTAAAAGTTTTCCCTCAATAAACACCTAATTTGTGATATTAATAGGAACAGGTAGTTAAATTGAGGTAGGGGGGGCGTTAAGGGATCTAAAATATGGTTATGCAGAATAAGGCATTAACATGTGCTTTAGAAGTACAGATAATATGCTAGGAATATGCATGCTAATAAGAAACTACTTAATAGTGAGAACTGGTCCTTAAACTAAAACAGTCAATTTTGCCGACATTTGATTGCAAGCAATTTACACAGGAAATTACTCGCCTGTTGTGTTTCTTGAATGAGGCCCATGAAATTTTAAGAATTTGTTTTACATCTTATTGTAGTAAATATAGAGGTGATAAATTAAGAGTTATGTAAAAAATACGTTTAAATTTACCAAATGAAGTACTACATGTACTATAAATTGCTAATAATACTAATAATAATTAATTTCGACTTTAAATGCTGTTTACATCAATTAAAATTTGTTCCCACAAAAAATAAAAATAAATAATAATAAAATTACTATAAGCAAGTGCTAAAACTCAAAAGCAAGTACGTAAGTAAAGTAAATAAAAATAAATAAATGTAATTTAAATTTAAATTATTTTTTTTTACAGTTGTAATAATATTCCACAATATTACGGTTTTTAATGTAGTTTTAAACAAATAAATGCAGCCGTATTGATCATAAGAGAATTCTTAAAATTTAACAAAAAAATCATGGTCCCAAACTTTTGACCGGTAGGCATATGCTTTGACCACACCAAAACTACCTAAAGAAATACCAATTAAGAAAAAAAAAAAAAAAAAAAAATATGTGATGTAAGAAGACGACGGCGGTGGGAGGAAAGCAGAGATGCTTCTGACATTTGCAAGAGACACACTTCAGAGGGACTTGAGTGTGTGTCAGCCCTCTATTTAATCCTGTTTAATCCCCTCCTTTGTTTGGCCATATTTCATCACTGGGTCCTGTCAAGTTGTTGTCTCATGAGAAGATAAAAAATCTGTCACTCTCGGCACAAGATTGAATATTACAGCTGTGAGTTATTACTAGGGTTGTGCAGCGAAGCCAGTATTTGTATCTGCATTTGTATCTGTAACAATCACAAAATTATTCGTATCTGTATCCGGTAAAACCGGAAGTAGGCGGAGCTTGAACCAGAACTTCGTACAGTTATATTTGATAAGACCGTTATGTTTATGGTTTTACAGCCTATCTTCTTTTGTAGTTATCACTGAGCAAATATGCCGTGTTTAACTAAAATGATTATTTATTTATGATTATAACATTTATTTAAATATCTTCTAACAGTCGGAGCCAGTTTCCTTGTATAGGCAGTGCTTCGAGATGTAGTGCGGTTGTGCTTCGAGCAACGTGAGTTCGAGTCCCAGCTTGGGGACCTTTCGTGATCCGATAAATAAATATTTAAATATCTAAATTAAAACAGTAAGGGTTCCTACGCAGTTTAGAAATATGGAAATTGATTTAAGTCATTTCCAGGAAATGCATGGAAAAAGGCAACTGCAACTGCTGTTTTATTTGCGCTTATTTCATTCATGAACTCATTTAACTACTTCACACACTTGTTACTGCGTTGTCATTTTAGAGGTTTATGTAAAACAACATGATTTCTTTTGGCTCACCGGTTCCTGCGCAGTTTTAAAAATTCATTTGCAGGTCTGAAAAACCTATGGGAAAAAAATCATTTCTAAAAATGTATCATACAAGTAGGAAGATTTCATGACAAACATATAGTAATCATTTGAACACGACTGAATGAATTCAAGGTGCACATTTTCATTATGCAGAACTCTTTAAACTAGTCTTTTTTTAACTTTACTAAACAAATGTGCGCGTGCCATGCAAACCAGCAAAAGATAAGGAAGCAAACATGTAGGCCTAGTAGAAAATGTATCTGTATTTAAGTTGATTATTAGCCTACTCTTCACAGAGAGCTGGTTTGGTTTTTGAGAGAAAGGACACGCAGAATGGACACAGCGGTGTTTATTTGAGAAGGGTCTGGCTGCAGACTTGCACTTGCAATCTCAGACTTGCATTCTCAGACTTGCACTCTCAGACACTTGCGCTTCCGCTAGAGACGTCACTTGCAGTCTTTTTTTTTTTTAATTTTGTTCTATTTATTGATTACTTTTTGTTTGAATCTCTCAACATTTTACAACAGTAGCCAGGTGGTGAATACAAGAAAAAAGAAACTAAATTACGTCACTTGCAATCGCCACCTGCACTCTCCACTAACTGCGACGTCACTTGCAATCGACACAAAATCGTGCATGTTGCCAATGGAGACAAGAAGCTATGGTGGTGATTAAACGATTAAAACTAAATTAGAACTATAACATACAGGGTCCTGCAAGAAAAAAAAAAAAGACACGCAAATCCGTGGCCACAGAACAGCAGAATATGAACGCATGCACAAAGTCTCTCGTTAAGAATTTTCCTTCTGTAGAAAAACATAAACACTTAACATGGCTTAATGTATTAAGATACATTAAGTTCAATTAAAAGATCAAATTCGATATATAGTTATTACTTAATAATGTACTACAAGGCAAACAGACGGCTATGAACACAATGCGCAAACTTTCACTTATCCTCCCATACAGCAAAACGCTTAATAACGGACTAAGATGATAAAGACAATTCAGTATCCTATATGTCTTGTTGTTGACTCAAACTATATACAGAACAGCAATTATGAACGTGCATTATGAAATGCATTAAAGGATTTTAAAAGGATCAACTCCGTACAGGCAAGCAGACGAGCCCAGAACGCAATGCGTTAAATTACACGTTAAACATTGTCCTCCTATAGAAAATCATTATAAATAAAACACGTAATGTAGCTTAATGGACAAAGACAATGATATAAAAGAGCTGTAGACAGTTTATTCTATATGGAAAAAACACTTAACACGAAACTGTGCGTGTTGCATTTATTCTGGGCTCACCTGCTTGCCTGTACATACTAGTTATGTATATTAATAATGTAGAGGAGCATATTGAGTTTGGCCTTTTTAGTCCATTATGCCACATTATGCCACGTTTTGCGGTATGGGAGGAAAATACTACATACATACTCATTATATTAATAAATTGTATATTTAATTTGATATTTTAATAGCATCTTAATACATAAAGCCATGTTAAGTGTTTATGTTTTCTACAGGAGGAAAACGCTTAACGAGAGACTTTGCGCATGCGTTCATATTCTGCTGTTCTTGCAGGACCCTGTATGTTATAGTACTAAATTAGTTTTAATCGTTTAATCACCACAGCGTCTTGTCCCCATTGACAACACGCACGATTTGTGTCGATTGCAAGTGACGTCGCAGGTAGCGGAGAGTGCAAGTGGCGATTGCAAGTGACATTGTAATTTAGTTTCTTTTTTCTAGTCTTCACCACCTGGCTACTGTTGTAAAATGTTGAGAGATTCAAACAAAAAAATAAAAAAATAAAAAAAAAAATTAAACAGCCTGAAGTGACGTTGCTAGCGGAAGCGCAAGTGTCTGAGAATGCAAGTCTGAGAGTACAAGTGCGAGGCTGCAGCCAGACCCCTCTCGTTTGATTGGCGATCGCGCTGTGCTTATTAATTTGTGTATCATATCGTAGCCTATAAGGTTTAAATAATTCATTGCCTTTAATATATCCACAAATAGTAGAACGTGTATGATGTATTATTTTAGGTAATATTAGGCCTACTCTTGCCAAGCTCTGATTTCTGAGAGATGCACGGAGTGGCAACAGCAATGCAGTGTTTGATTTTTTGATTTTCATGCATAAAGTTTACATTCATTCACTTCACACACTAATTATTGCGTGAATTTAGAGGTTTGTGTAAAATATCGCGCTGATCCCCTGGCTCACCTGTGAATCTAGCAAACACCAGACTGTGCTGCACCCTCAGCCGAATATTCGGGCAGAATTATTTGTTATCCGTTATTCGTATTTGAAGCCATTTTCCGTGCCTTTCCGAATAAGGTATTCGGCTTCAGGCACACCCCTAGTTATTACTAAAGTGGGAATTCAAGTGTCACAGAAAGATTATAAACTTTCAAACCTCTGAGTTCTCTTAAAATACATAAGAGAAAGCAAAATCTCAGGCTAACACTTATCTCAGCCATATGGGCTTGAGAAACTATTGAAGGTTAATTTTTTCTCAACATTATTCAGTGAGCTAATAGTTCATAGACCATTACATGTACTGTATTCTGCGGTTACGATTACGTTTCAACATGTGAAATAGCGGGGGGAAATGAAAAGCTTCTTCAGTCATAAAATCCTCTGGCTCTCAGAAGTACTTCTGCAGAATTTTACAATCGACAGCTCCCCCGGTGTGACAGTAATTTAAGACCATGTAGAGATTATAAGGATCTTTATTGCTAATTTTACAGTCACTTATTGAACAATGTCTTTCATCAACAGTCATTGTGTAAATTCTCCACAAAGTGACACTTTTCACAATAAATGTGTCATTCATAAAACTCAGTGAAGAGCTGTTTGCTCTGACTTGTGAGCCATTTCTAAACTGATGCATCCTGTACGTACAGAATAAAAAAGACATAATGCAAAGCTCAACCTTGTTAAGAAAAGCAGATCGAGTCAAGATGCTCTTTGTATAAACCATGAGGCAACTGGGTTCACTTGCTTGAACTGTAATTGAAACGATTCAAAACAAGCGCATCAATTACATCGCATATTTACACAATTTCTTTCACATTTAAACAGCCTCCGGCTCTCCATTCTGTCCAAGAATGCTCATTTTATTTCATCTAGTCAGGTCGACGGAAGGCATTTGTGCACAAATCATTTCTTATCACTTTTAAACATCTCAAATGAGTTTTCTTTGAATGAAAACTAGGAAAATTAGGCCTCTGCTGTCTGCACAGAGACCTGGAGGAATGCTTAATAACCACTTCCGCCTTAAAACCCCTTGAAACTTTTCTCGTTTCTCTCTAGGGGAGTTCAGAGGTAGAATTAATGTGCTGCCGTTCCAAATCTTAGCATGAAGAGCCAATTAAGTCAGCCCTTACATAAAATACAGATAAACAGGTACAAATGATGCTTTGACAAATACAAAAGATAAGAATCAAGGACAAACATTGCACAATCAAACTGATACTTTCTGAAAAGCCATGTGCATCATAATGTATGAGGCTAAATTTGGATGTAGATGGAAAAGCCCCTTGGGACTGATATTGACGTGGCGGTAGATGCATTAATTGCTTGGCTCAGTCGATTAAGGTAGCACAGAAATGTGGAGGGTAATTAATTCTTGGGGAAGCATAGCGGATGGTGACTCAGGGGCTGAGCTGTTAACATTCCCACCCAAAACACCCACCAACACACATCTAGTGCCAACAACACCATACAACTCTGAAACTAGTTAGATTTTCATCTCTGTTAGAGTGCAGAAACGGAGACCCAGATGTCAGGAACAGTTTTTGAATGCAATTAAATGCACTGTTCACCCAAAAATGAAAATTTGCTGAAAACTCACATTCATAATAATAATATTCCACAAGTAACACACCACTCCAGTCCATCAATTAACATATTGTGAAGTGAAAAGCTGCGTGTTTGTAAGATACAAATTCAACATTAAGATGTTTTAACTGTAAACGGTCACTTCTGGCCAAAATACCAGGCTATAATCCATAACACTTCCTCTTGTGAAAAAGTCAATCCCCTGTTTTCCTCCTACATCAAAATCTACCTATATGTATTGTTTTTGTGAATCTGTTTTTTGTATCTGTGCATATTTCTCTCCAAGACAAGATGACTTTTTTCACTGGAGAAAGCATTATTATGGATTATTGACTCATATTTTATCCGGAAACAACATTTTGAAGTTTAAAAAAGTGTTAATAATGGGTTTGTTTCTTACAAACATGCCACTTTTCACTTCACAGTATGTTAGTTGATGAACTGGAGTGGTGTGGTTTACTTGTGGATTATTGTGATGTTTTTATCAGCTGTTTGGACTCTCATTCTGACGGCACCCATTCACTGCAGAGGATCCATTGGTGAGCAAGTGATGCAATGCTAAATTTTTCCAAATCTGTTCTGATGAAGGACCAAATTCATCTTGGGTGAGTAAATTTTCAATTTTGAATGAACATTTCCTTTAATAAAGTGTTTGTCCACATGTGTGCCAACAAAGTGGGGCAAAGAGCGAGAAATAGTGAGAACGAGCAATGGATGGAACAAAAGAGCGGGTGTGCACATATTGTGAGAAATAACAACGGATTATGTGTGCACTGTTTGTGTATTTTGAAAAGACATTTAATAGGAGTAAGAAGAGAATATTTGTCTGCGGATGTGTTTACTCACCACATTGCTCTCATGCACCTCTGGGTTCATGGTGAGCTGCACCACGAACCAGGTGGCATTTCGTAGGATAAATGCTGTAATCAGGTTCCAGTGGATGATATTTCTCAGACACCGGATACTCCTGAGAATGGAGGGGAAGGAAAGATGGAAGGAAAGAAAGAGTTAAGATGTTAGATGAAATACACTCTTCCTATGAATACTTTTTGTTGTCTTTTTCACAGGGTGTGAATGCGTTCACAGCATGAGTTCATGTTGTTTTATTGGTAGATCCATTGTGATGTTGAGTTTTCTTAGCATGCGGTCCAATCAGAGCACATTATGTTTATCTTTAAATGGCACACTGACTGTGTGAAGTGGTTGCATCTTCAAGCAATGCACATATCATATTCAGAACTCATATGATATACACACAAGGTGTAAACTGATTAAAAATGTGGTCAAATTAATTCTATAATATGCCCATTAATTAAAAAAAAAAAAAAACTTAAAGGGACAGTTCACTCAAAAATGAAAATTCTGTGATCATTCACTCATCCTCATGTTGTTCCAAACCTGTATGATTTTCTTACTTCTGTGGAGCACAAAAGTATGGGATCATATTCCCGCCAAATCTATTGCAGTCACGGTTAAAAAAATAACAAGTGTGAAACCAAAATTTAAAAACGCAAGTAAAATTATATTGCACCAAATTTAAAAACGAAAGCAAAGTTTTCAGAATAGCAAACAATGGTCACGGATAAAAAAGTGTAAATCAAAAATTGAATAACGCATTTAAAAAAATAAGCACGAATCAAAACTTTAAACACATTTAAAATCATATTGCACAAAACTGAAATATTAATGCAAAATTATCCTAATTGCACACAAAATCATGTTTTCAGTTTTTTTGTGCTCTCAGACATATTCTGCACATATTATTATTTTTTGTATGCTTGTGCTGTCTTTCCCTTTGCTCTTTATTCCACGTTCTGCGCTTCTTCTTCCAAATGTTGCGGTTAGAGTTTCATGTAAATCAGGGAGGGCTAAAACATCATCATTGGTCCACTAGTTCTAGACTGACAGCACCTCCTCTAGCCAATCAGTCGAAGAGGGGCGGTGACGTCACTCCAACACGCCTCATTACTGCCGATGCTCAGTGTTCTGTTCACTTGTACAGGTGAAAATGGACAACTGTCGGCTGGGAAACATCTTTTCATACAGGACACCGTTATACTGTATATGTCTGTCGGTCATTGCTGTACGCCTACCTGGCGATCCGTTAACGTTTAATGAGTAAACCGGTAAATACGTTTTTAATGAATGTAATGCTTTTGCATTGAAAACGATAGTGCTACAGAGTAGACATTTACAGAGGCCAGGTTGATTTGATATACACAATGATTTATTTGCGTGTTGTTTTTATTTGCATAGCTACATATATAATTGCAGGGCTTAAAGTTCTCCGGCACCGTGCCGGATCTCCGGTGTGCAGCGTTAGGCTGCGAAAGAAAAAAAATCCTACATTTAAAAAAAAAAAAAAAAAAAAAACGTTACTGACTTGAAGTGGTGTGCATAAGACTGACATGACACCTTCATAATCATGACATGACACCTACATAATCATGACATGACTCATGTCATGAATATGAAGTTTTTTTTTGCATGTTTATGACAACTGTCATTAAGTGTCATTCGCTCAGTTATGTAATTTTTAATGCAAAGATGACATTGTTTGAGATGTCTTTGTTATGGGCTATGGTTAGGGGTAGGGTTAGGTTAGGGTTAGGTCAAATAATGTCATATTTTGCATTAAAAATGACATAACTGAGCGAATGACACTTAATGACAGTTGGCATAAACATGCATAAAACCTCCTTCATATTCATGACATGTGTCATGTCATGATTATGAAGGTGTCATGTCAGTCTTATGCACACCCCTTCAAGTAAAGTGTTACCAAAAAAACTTCTTGATATCACTTTCGAGTCCATGAGTACAGCACAGCTTTCACTCTCAACCAAACTAACATTACTAGCCAATCAGATTTTTTTTGCTCTTATAAACACGAGACGCACATCGCAGCCCTGATGAATGGAGAAGCACGACAAAAAGCTGCGAGGCGCAATGGTCAAAGATGTCCATCTAGCGCATATGCCTATTTAACATATTTACGTCGCGAGCTGTTTTTGTAAACAGCTCAGAGTAATCACATCATCTCCATAAGAACGATATGATTGCCAGAACAAATTTACCGGTATTTTTGAAAAGGTCCTATTCACACATGGTCTCTTAATGGTAACTTACCGGTAATAAGACTCTATGTGTGACTCTTCCTCTGCATTTGCTGTGAATTTGAATTGCTTAACATTCATCTGGGAAAACAGTGTGCATTATCTCACTAGATTTGTAACGTAAATCATTTATAAACCGTTGCCAACACAGGAGAATACATGAATCTATTTCTAAATATGCCGTTTATTGTACATCGCGATTTCAAAATAAAATGTTCTGAGTTTGCATGTGGCCAAATATAAAAATTAAATGGATTTAAACGTTGTTGAATCACATGAAACATCACCAGGCTGTTGGTGCCCTCTGCAGGTATTTGTTATAACACATAATGTACTTGGTTATGTTAAAATTATGTATAGGCATATTACATTATGTATTTTATCAGTGTTGTTCAATAAAACCATGTAATTACTTGGTTTTGATATTTTATTTGAGCCAATTATTATTGCCTCATCGTTAGTTTATATATAAATAGTCATACTAAAGCCTGGTTTTCACTTAGGTCTATTTGTGTTACTAAAAAATATGAGATTACTCAATTGTCAAAATAATCAGTAGATTAAAACCAGTTAACTCTGTCGGAACAGGCCGATGACGGGTTCAAGCACGTTAAAAATGTGTAATGCTTCATTTACATAGCCTTCCTTAATTGTATCAGCCCATATATGGGTTCATTTGAAAGCTTGGAGTGTCTTCTTTACAAAGAATACCATTTCTTTTGGTTTTTATATTCATAAAGCAGTACAATTAAGCTTAGAAATTTATTCGTCCCACACACAAATGGCACACGACCAGGGCGATTTCCGGCCTACCCATTGCAACTTTTTTTTACGAAGACCGTGTAGTTTATAATATTTGTTGCCAAAAAAGTCAAGTCATATCTCACAAGAAAGCTCTCATTCTCAGGAATTTGACGATATAGATTATTTCATTGTGTCATAGATCGAATTATCTTCAATTGAATTGCGATGTAAAAAAAAAAAAAGGATTTTTTTTTTATGTGTAACATTCCTACTCGTAGCACTGCTTCAGTTAGCCGCAAACAGCCACAATTATTTATAAACTCTATATTATCTTTTAGATTAGTATCTCTTCTTTCAAACGAGACGATTTTCATTTCACGTTTCTGCGTGCTTCCATCTGTGAGATATTCGCGTTCTGTCCAGGTAACGGAATCCAGCGCGTCAGGAAATAATGCGCTTTCCATCTCATTCCAGCGCGCAGGGAGCCCTTCTGATGTTACAGATATCTGCGGTCAGTTCTGGGCTGCAATTGGTCAGATTATATGTCACTCAGATCGGCCATTACAGACTCTGTGAACTCTGACACCGCTGCGTCACCACAGTGGGCGAGAGAGGGTGGTCTCCATCCGGTCGGCCAGCCAGTGGTTTGCTGGCTGTTGTAGTTTGTGGACGCGAGAATTGGAGGCTTTTCTCCGCACGGAAGAGTTGTAGCGAACGCTACTGGTATCATATTAGTCTATGATTATCATATTACAAGTTATATATGATGAAGAATGGTCAGCGGCGCCGTGGAGAGGAATGAACGCGCGTCTGGGGAGGATTTAGGAGCGAGTCTCCCTGTGTTTGAGAACTGTTTCTTTGTTATGAATCGTGTTAGCAATACTAGCAATCGGATACATTGTTTACTGACAAAAAAGTAGAGTACATTATGCATTTAAGTAAGTATACAGTAAATATAGATGGATTATTATAGTGCGGTGTAGATGAGCTAACATATGTTTTTTTTGACGCTGTGAATGTAGAATGTAGCTAAATGCTAGCAAATTAGCTCAGCTGGACCACGGAGGCAAGCAAAGCTGGATGCAGGGATGAGACAGAGATGCAGTGCTCAACTGATGCTGAGGTGAGAGATGCTGTGATCAGTATCCCAATACAGAATGCATATAAATGGAATGATATAAAGCTGGAGGATATGGATTCTATTTTAGACTGTTATAGACCAGAGATATATTATAACGTAGACAGTCTTGAGCATCCTGAAAGAATTAAACTGAGTGTAGAAATCACAATATGAGAAATTTGGTCCAATTCGCTTGTGCCATTTTGTATATTACTACTTAGAAAAACATAAAAATGAAACATAATTCAATTAATAATCAATTAAAGTGCTTATGGCACAGAGTACAATAGGATTGTGGGGTTAATGTGTTTTATAAAGCCTGTTTTTGCAAAGGAAACTCACCATGACACATTTAGATGCAAAAATTGACATTTTCACTCGCTTCACAAATAATGTAGTAACTTCTGTTTAGAAGCTGTTATTTGAAAGATTATTTTTTCTGGTACTTTTTGGCATGTAGTGGCATCAAACAAAGTAAATTGCAGAGAGTTGGGCCTAATAGAACCTGAATTACAGAATTTCAAAAAAATATATTTTTTTAAAACTCCAAAATCGCCTATGTTTTTTTTGTGTTTATTGTAATATTTGAAAAATATATAATGTTATTTATAAAGAATTACACTCATATTTTGTAGTTCAAAGGGTTTTCTTTACAATGAAACCGTTTGTTTTCCATTTCCTCCATTGTATGTGTGTAGGGCAAACATTTGAATTTGAGTATGAAAAATTTAGGCGAAAATACCAAAAACGCCCCAGAGAATAAGTGGTTTTCAATTTGTCTGTGTGACCAAATAGAATCATTTTTTCAGCCCTAGATTAGTAATATTTCAACATACACCTGCATTGTTTTACGTTTTTTAATTAGTAAAATAATTACACTGTTATCATATAATAATTCCCCCCCCCCCCTTTTTGCTTTAACCCCTGTAATTGCCTAACACTATCATATTAATGTTTCAAATACATAAAGTCATACATTACAACAATATGAAAGTAAAACAGCCAGTAGGTGGCAGTAAGTTACTGTCTTTAGAATAAGACATTAAATCATTCATTCAAATGGCTGATTCATTCAGTGAGGAATAAAGCGAATCATTCAATACGACAGGCTGCTGTGTTGCTTGTAGAGGACACTGTTCTGCTGTGGCTTTGTTTGGACTCTTTGTCGAAATAGAGCAAAATGAGAGAATAGTTGCTATTAATAGTAAACTCACTCAAAATATACTTCTTGTTATATTGATTCAGTTCAATAAACATTTGCAATGGTCCTGATATTAGGAAAAACACTCTTCCTCGTGTTTTGCTTAACTGTATGTAATAAAATTAATTATAGTGCCATTCTTTACAAACAAGATTTATTTTAAATGCTAAGCCTGTAACTCATTTAAAACGAAACTAAAAACTGAACCTCCTGCTGGGTTCACATGCCTCTCATTTCCATGAGTGAATCGTTAGACGCGGTGTAACATTTGGTTGATAAACTATTAGCCTATTTATTTTGTAAAGAAGGCTTTGTACTTCTCTATCTTCTCTATCTCTCTCGTATCTGAATATCTACTTAAACAACATCCTTCACATATGCAAAAAAATTTGTTTGGAAAACACCACGGCATGGCGATGCTCGAGCTGACTGGCAAAACCTACATATTGTACAAAAGACAAGCTAAATTGAGTCACCAATACCTTTTGTATGTTTAGTTAGTCTCATTTACTTTGATGATTAAGAGGCTGCGATGTAAAGTTTGCAATGCTAGAACTGATTATGTTGTGTGCGCGCGGGAGGCGCCGGCGCGAACACTTGGGTTACTCACATCAGCGGAAAGATGTGATAGATAGAGCAAGACATCAAATGCATTATACAAGTCACTTTGGAATATAAATCATAGGACGTTCAGAAGATAAAAAATGCAACGTGTAGTCTGGAAAATACCAAATAGCAAAAAATTTTGCGGGACCCCCTTGGCTTTGGGTCATGACAACGCCCCAGGGTTGCTCATATTACCTCTCCTGGACCAGTAAGAACCATACAACTTAAATCAGTCAGGTAAAGGCGAGCCAGGCACATCAGTCACTTCGCGAAGCCGGTGCATTTAGTGGCTGATCCCTTTCGTGATGTGACTAAATGTGAATAAATACAGGTGAATATAACAGCGACAGGTCGCTTGGACGGCTCATTTAACGTTAACGGATCGCCAGGTAGGCGTACAGCAGTGACAGACAGACACATATAACGGTGTCCTGTATGGAAAGATGTTTCCCAGCCGACAGTTGTCCATTTTCACCTGTGCAAGTGAACAACACTGAGCATCAGCAGTTAATGAGGCACATTGGAGTGACGTCAATGCCCCTCTTCGACTGATTGGCTAGAGGAGGTGCTGTCAGTCTAGAACTAGTGGACCAATGATGATGTTTTAGCCCTCCCTGATTTACATGAAACTCTAACCGCAACATTTGGAAGAAGAAGTGCAGAACGTGGAATAAAGAGCAAAGGGTAAAACAGCATAAGCATACAAAAAATAATAATATGTGCAGAAAATGTCTGAGAGCACAAAAAACAGAGAAATATAACCAAGGAAAACATGATTTTGTGTGCAATTCGGATAATTTTGCATTAATAGTTTAGTTTTGTGCAATATGATTTTAAATGGGTTTAAAGTTTGATTCATACTTTTTTTTTTCATGCGTTATTACATTTTTTATTTACGCTTATTATTTTTCTATCCGTGACCATTGTTTGCTATTCTGAAAACTTTGCTTTCATTTTAAAATTTTGTGCAATATAATTTTACTTGCACACTTGTTATTTTTTTAATCCGCGACTGCAATACATTTGGCGGGAATATGATCCCATTCAAAAGGAGATATTTCGAAGAATGTTGCAACGAACAACATTACGGGGAGAACATTTTTTTTTTCATGTTCCACAGATAAAAGCATACAGGTAAAATAATAAAGGTTTTGTAAACTTTATGAACTGTTTTTTGGGTAAACTATCCCTTCAACAACCACCTCTTTGACACTGAAAATGTGCTGTTTTCCCATCATTATTCTTTTGTTTGATACATATCCATTAGAATTTTGGTGGCAGGGTGAGCAGCAATAAAAAATGGTTTGGTACTTAAAACGATAATACACATGGTGCCTAACAGGCTTTCTTTGTGTGTTTTAAACTGTAGAAAATGTCACCAGTGCCTCAAGAGAAACATTTTGATCGGGCTGCCGCTTTGAAAAGCTACATTCCAACATTTCAGCATTTTACAACAGGTTTCCTGGTTCTGAAAGGCTTTAGGACACAGAATACGCTGCTCTAATATGCAACACACTAAACTGGCAGTCAGAATAGTGTCTATTTGAAGCAGGTCAAGAAGTTGAGGGCAAACTCGATGCACTTTGAGTGAACTTGGCTTTCAGACTGACTGCCCAAATTTGTGTCATCAAACGATGAAAGGTTTTGTCCTAATGGAAATCGCAGCTGTACATAAACATAAACATAAAAAAAGGGTAAAGAATATTTACTGCACAATACTCCTTGTCTTTATGTTGTATATTCTCATGTGTTTTCTGCAAGCTTCTATTTTTACCAACACATCTGCTTAAAAAATTGATAACTGGCTGTTTTGTTCTACTGCTGCGACTGAGTGAAAATGTGTTATTGTATGACCTTTATTTGGCCTAAGTACTGTTTATATGTGACAACTATCAGGGGCTTCATGCTGCTATTTTTTATAAGGGGACTTCAATGCCAGTGCAGGCTCAACGTTGCACCACTGGCAAGATGAAAACAAAAAAAAAAAAAGGAAAAAGAACAACCACTTTTTAATAGTTAAGGGTAAGATGTGCTGTTTTTGATTAGCATGAAAGAAGACCAGGGTTTAAAAAAATCGCATCTGAACTCTGAACTTGACAGTCAGTGATCATCATGCATTTGTATTCTTTCACAGTGTGTTGTAAATGACCCTCTTTTTCTGATTTTCTCTCTCGTTCTCTTAACTTATGGCATAATTAACAGTAGTGCGACTCAAAGGTCAACTTGCCTGTGATATCAGTCTCAGACTGGAGCCGGTATTTACAACTGACCAAAGACCAACAGTGACCTCCAAATCAAAGCACTCATCATTATTAGATAAGCAGCAGAACTTTCCAGATCGGAAGAACAAAAGAATAAATTACAGAAGCATGACAATTTATAAGTAAACTCTTAGGGCAGTTTCTCAGTGCCACAAACAATCACCAACAGGGTCAAAAACCAACAGACAATGTCAAGAACTGATTTAATCTTCTAAGAATCATGTAGCAGCTAAAAATGAGAAGAACGCATCATTAAATAACTTATTTTTAAGAATGTACTTCAGTCTCACTGCAGAGGACAGACAGGTTGATGTGTTCATCTCCATAATGATCCCTTGAGACACATTTATAGGTCATAAGGAAAATGCTCTGACGTTCTCCATGCATGTTTAAGGATGAGTTATGCTAGATGAAATGTACCCTGAAACATGGTTTTATTTCTCATCTTCTTCCCTGGAAACATTTACATGTTAAGGGAGCTTCTATGACTATATGCTGTGATGTATATATAGGTTTCTAAAAAAAAAATCTAACATTTTGGAAAGCATTTTTTTGTAAATGTTAAACTAATGCATTTCACGTTCACCTCAGATCCATAAACATGCACAGGCAAACACAAATCCTATAAACACACAGTTAGCAACTGCCTCAGTCGTGCATTTATGTGTCATCTCAGAAGGAAGCTGCTAGTCTGGGGAAATTAATTTATTGCAAAGGATGCAAGGAAACAAATTATGACATTGCTTAGCACCAAAGCCTTTGTCTCTCTGCCTGTGCATCTCATTAGCAGATCAAACTTAAAAAGAAAACAACATCAGCATTAGAAGGCAAAACCTTTTTTAAACATTTCCTTACAAAAAGGCAAAAAAAGAACATTTGTTTTTAAATAGGCTTTAGTTTGCAGTTATATGCTTGAATTACAGGTGGCCCAGACAGAATCTGCAGAATCTTACCAATGCCGATTTTAGGTAGAAATCTGCCGAATGGATTTAAATATATAGAGCTGCAATAATCATGATTTCTTGTTGTCTAAATTAGTCAGTGTAAGTTCTGTTACTGTCAAACTCTGTTACCAAGGTAGAGAAACAGTGTTGACAGTATGTAACGGAACTGACAGTCTGTGTGTGTGTGTGTGTGTGTGTGTGTGTGTGTGTGTGTGTGTGTGTGTGTGTGTGCGTGTCTGTGTGTGTGCGTTTTTGTGACAAATGAGGACATAAATTTGTATAATGACAAAGGTATGACATAGGTATTACAAGGAGAAGGTGACTTTTCAGGACATTACCCCACGTCCCCACTTTTCAAAACACTTATAAATCACACAGAATGGAGTGTATTGAAAATCTGAAATAGCACAAAGTTTCCTGTGAGGGGTAGGTTAAGGGGTAGGTTTGGTGTAGGGCAATAGAAAATAAATTTTGTACAGTATAAAAACCATTACACCTATAGAATGTCCCCACTTTTCACAAAAAACAAACATGTGTGTGTGTGTGTGTGTGTGTGAGTGTGTGTTTCTCTGTGTATAACTGTCAATTCTGTGACATACTGTCAATACTGTTACTCTACCTTGGTAACAGAGTTTGACAGCAACAGAATTGACACTGACTAATTGAAAAATATTATATTGTTATGGCCTGTAACATATTGTGGTCCATGACAATGAGTAACACATTATTAAAATAATTAAAAATATAACCATTTGAAAAAAAAACTGAAAAAATAATGACTTTGGACACCAAATGACAGACAGACAGACAGACAGAAGAAAAGTGACATCAGAGAGGGGCTCCATTAGAGCTCTAAAATAAAGATAAAAGTATCCGTGAATGCTCTTTGTAAAAGCCTCTCTCACACAGACATGGAGTCACTATTCTTTACCCAAACCAGATCCTTTACCCGAGACAAAACCACATTTCTCAGATAGAAGCTCCACCTCAGCTAATTATTTTGATTGTTTGTCAGATTGTACAGCAAGATCAAGGTACTGAAACGACATTTAATTTGAGAACGGATATAAATAAACTCCCACCTATCAAAACTATCTGTGATAAACATGGTGGGGAGAAACCCATCTGACATCTGCAGGATAGATGGATGGATTGTGAAAATGATGATGCAATTTTCCTGGTGACAGATGGGAAGGCGTGCCGTCTTCTGAATGGTAATCGCCAGCTTCAGAGATTTATGAAGAAGAGATGAGACTTGACGTTTAAACTCAAGCCATCACTGATGTTTATGAATGGTGCCTCTGGTTAATAATTGCATATTAGAAGTTATCCTACTAAGTGCCAAATCTGCCATCAAGCTTTCTCGTTTCATTTCTCTTTCATCCAATTTGATTATTAATATTACAATTAAGCGGTCAATTTAACACCTTCATCAAAAAAAAAAAAAAGAGAAAAAAGAGAAGCTACAAAGAAAAATCCATTATACCACCCTTTAAAAAGGGGGATAATGGATTATGTTACATTTTATGGAAATTAAATTAATCATATATTAACTTTCAAAGCCAATAATTGCAAACATATTTTAATGTCTATTTAATGCTTTTCTAATATGTTCCAACAATGCTGTATTATTTAAAAAAAAAAAAGAAAATAAACTTTGTATTATCTTAATTTTGTGAGTGTTTCTAAGCAAATATTGATATACACAATAAGAATAGTGATTAATTTAAATTATAAATCAGCATATTATGTGATTAATTCAATATTTGAATTTTTTTTAATTAACTGAAAGCCCCAATTACTATATATAAATGACTAGCAAACAAAATTTCTTTGCATGCCTAAAATAACCATAGCTACTGTAAGCACTGCATTTCTGAGGTTTTTGCCACAAGTCTGTATTTAAATTAATTTCCCTCCTCAGTTAACTGGCTGCAATTTCTAGTGTGATGGATGAATGTAGACAAACAATGGGAGCGGGTGAGAATTACTTTTATCTTGAAGAAAGATGGCTGTGAGGCCAGTGTCGTCCTTGTGAAAACACAAGCGCTGGGTGTTTAGCAGCAGAGTATCTGCCGCTTATGCGGTTCCCTGACCTTGTTCACACAACACTCTGAGCAGCTGCCTCTGACATTACTTTCTCATTAGTTATGGATGGTACACCCATAAATCTGCACACACAAACGGTACACACACACACACACACACACACACAAACAAACTGGCAGTGTAAATGTGGCTGCATGCAGATGTGGCTGTACTTTCTGTTAATTAAGTCCTGTTAACGTGGTGTATTGTTAGAGATGTTTCTCGTAGGATTTGATTTCCCACACAATGCCAACTAGCAAATTTGACTCTTACTGCATAACTCTCATTAATTTTACCCCCTGCAGTTTTCAGTTGCTTTATGTGAGAGAACTGATTAATGTTTTTCGTGTTTCAACATACTATATGTGTGCGTGTAGAAATATTGTTGATAAATGAAAAATATGCATATGTCATTAAAACATGTTCTGTTCGTTTGTATTTGTTAAAAAACCTGTAATTTCTCACCCTCATGTTTTTCAAAACCCATATGCTGCTGTTTTTATGTGGAACACACAAGAAAATTTGTTTTTAATTAACACTGCTTTTTTCAATACTGAAGCACCAAAAAGAGAGCAAAAAAAAAGTTTAATGCTGCATAAAATGGCATAAAAACATTAAAGTGTTGTATATACGGTAACCCAGGCTCATTGAAAAAGAAAAAAAAAAACCCTGCCTGTGGCACAATCTTTGTGAAACAAAATATTGCTTTTTGCACACTTTCAAAGTGAAATGTCTAGTGAATGGTGCTAAAACAGCCTTCAGTTTTATCCAAAACAGATGAACATTAATCTGGCAACATTTTTTACATTGACTGTTGTAAATAATGGAGCAATTCAGAAATTTAACATCCAGTGAGTGCTGATAAAAGATAATGGTCTAATACATTACAGGGGCGGATTTAGTGATTTGGGGACCCCAGGCAAAATATAGGAATGGGGCCCTATACATTTGCACACAATTTCTTAGATCAACCTTGAGGTTCCTTTTTTGTTGTGATGCTTGCTGCTGCACAATGGTACCCCATAGTTGTGTCCAATGTTTCTAAATTTTTTATATACATGCTATAATGGCTTTCTTTCATGTTGTAGACCACGAAATAGCAACTGATTTACAGTTGAGATTACAGGTTTTCACAAAAATAAAATAAATTATAAAATTATAAACCTCACAATTGAGCGTTTAAAGTCAGAAGTATAAGTTATTATATTACTTTAAAACGGGGTTATGTTGGTGGATTTTCGCATTGATCTGAACAAAAACTACAGACTGGATAATTGAAAATGAACATTCATTCTCTGCCAGTAGGAGGCGCTTTTGGAACATCAGAAATATAGAATGAGAAAAGTGTGAAAAAATATAGCCTATATTGATGAGGAAATTCCACTGATGAGTTACCAGCGTAAGCCCGTTTGCAAAGGCTGTCTAATTCTAAACTTTAAAAAACATTTATTTTTAGTTGTTTTAACTACAAATTTAAATAAAACTGAAAAAATTATTAAAAGGCAATTATACGTTTACACACCTAAAATACATATATCAAGATCATGCTCACAGATGAGAACAAAACAGCGTTTGGATGAAGTGGATTAGAGCCCTGCACAGGCCTGTCTTTTTTCCCCTTTTCCCCCAAAAAAGCTTATACTACCGTTTCAGCTATTAAAATAGTTCAGCTTTGTATGTAATAGAAAAGTGATTATACTTTGTTTAGTTTTTTTATAAAGTAAATTTAAAAAAACATTTGGAGTATTTTCTGTTTGTTAAATGTAAGTTTTTTTTTTATTGAAGTAACGTCCTGCGGCCGACAGTGAATGATCATAGCCGTATCGCCTTGTTTGATCAATTTTTAGCCTTATCAAATCATCAGGACTTCCTAACTAATCTGTATATAAAACCGTGTCAAGCAGATCACAATTGTATGAGTTTCAAGTTTAAACCTATATAAATGGCAATCCCAATCAAGTTTGTGTCGGAGAGTGGAACGAAACCCCAAAACTCTGCCGTAGCTGGCGGCGCCAGTGGCGATCTACTTTCATTTTTTTCTTAACAGTGGAAACCAACTTAAAAAAGCCGTCCTTTTTGCTCATAAAGGTGTTAATACTCATCTAAACGGTAAGGGTTCTATAAAATAAAGAAAACAAACGCTTTCTGCCGTCTCGGCCTTGAACAGGAGCGCTTCACAATGATAAACCTAAACTCAGACATGATCAAAATATATATAGAAAGCTTTAAATTACTACTTTATATCGAAAATAGACTCTTAATAAAATAAACTCTTTCATTATGTAATCCCTGCATTTCTCTCTAAAGGCACATTTAATTAGGAGATGGCGAGTCATTTTTTTCATCACCATAATTGATGGAAGGCCTGATTATAATTTGCGATTTGTAAAATAGCCAACAAATTAATTGTTGTAGGCTAACCCGATCTCATGAAAGTATGTATAGCACGATTTTTTGCTTCTATTTGGCGTAATATTTCTATGCAGAAATTGACTTTGGCATGCAAAATACTGATCAATTCATAATTAATGGAATGGCTGGTTCAGTCGACAGAAATACGGGACACACAGGCCTATAATAACTGCTGAAATGTTTGCGGGGCAAATCTCAGGTCAGTCTGAGCGCTCATGGTACTCACAGTGCGTAGCCTACAGCCTGCAGGCGCCACTGACTCGGACGGTTGTCGTGGTAATAAACACCGTAAACAGCAACCGTTCGCGTCAGCGCTTAATGCGCATATCCTATATGAAAAGCATTTTAGGGGGCCCTTGGCTTTTGGGGGCCCAAGGTGGTCGCCTACCTTTGCCTAATGGGTAAGTCCGCCCCTGACATTTACAAAAAAACAACAACATACCACCTACACTAAACCTTAACCTAAAGCTAACCGATAATATCAACAAAAGCAAACGTGAGGTGAAAACAATTTTACTAGTCATTAAGTTATTTTACTGTGACTTGTGCTTCACAAGACTCATACCAGAATATAAGTGCAATGCTGTACCAAGTGAGCTATCGAGCAAGTTTAATCCTCTCTATCAGACAATAGCCTACTGGTGTGGACTTGGATTATGTAATGCAAACATCAATATGAATTAGTTTACAATTCGCGCACTATGGTAAAAAGTGAAGAAAAAAAAAATACAAATCAAATCAAATCATAATTTACTGATATTCTTCCCTGAAACCTTATTTGTAGAGATGTCGCATCAATGCATCGCACCATGATTGATGGTTTCATGTATGTATCATAACCGAATGCAACGTGCCAGTTTTGAATATGTGAAATGGAGAATGAAATGTGAAAAATGACATTTCAGTCTGTTCCTTACACAGACTTCAATAGTCTTAAAAATAGCACACAAGTCACATGTACTTTATGGTTCTTTTATGGTAATTTTGTCCTTTAGGAAGCATAAAAAACCTAAGAACTGTTGTGTTCTATATCAAAGCGCTGCATAAAAACTCTCCTTTTGTAATCCATGGAGAAAATAAAAGCATAAAGGTCTGAAACAACATAGTGGGTGAGTAAATGATGACTGAATTTTCCTTTTTGTGTAAACTATTCAATACAACTCCCTGAAGCTCAATGACATTTTCAGCAAGTGACTCTTACCTCCCAACGACCTCCTCCAGAAGACATACACATGGATGTCCACTGTGACTCTACTGAAGTGCATTGTGATTGACCGTGTTTCCCATCCCATATCAGTGCCCCAAACGAGCCTCTAAATTCCCGTGAGCCACACAGGAAAAGGCCACATACGCAATACCGATCCAGCCCACATCATCTGGACACAAACTATGTGATAGCATGTTTGTGTGCGACACATTTAGCATGCGCAGCTACGTGAAAGACCTAAATTATTCATCATTAAAAACAAAGCACCGGAAAATCCATCCCTGATCTATGAAGAAAAACTGTTATAATAGATAAAGGACGCAGTTCCTTCTGGATCGATGAGCACAAGCAAACAAAGATGATGAGGTTTGAGATGTAAGACTAGGAAAACTGAACTCAGGTAATAGATGATGGCTTCTGCGTCTCATTCAGAAACAATTTCCTAGATACATAAATAAAGTGCACACTAGGGCTGCACGATTAATCGAATGTGATTGTCATGCGTATCTTGTCAGTAAAGCCGGTTCTGTGATTAGTAGTAAATCTCCATCATGTGCCATCAGATGGAGTGGTTTTAACAGTTTAAATTATTTTAGGTTTTATTTCTAATGTGATAAAATTAACATTTCACTCTACTGACAGTCAGTCTTTGGACTAAGTAATTTTAAACAGTAAAGCTCTATATATACTATATATAGATATATATATATATAATATATATATATATTATATATATATACAGTGGGTACGGAAAGTTAATTCAGACCCCCTCATATTTCTCACCTTTTTGTTATATTGCAGCCATTTGCTAAAATCATTTTTTTTTTTTTTTTCCTCATTAATGTACACGCAGCCCCCCATATTGACAGAAAAACACCGAATTGTTGACATTTTTGCAAATTTAATAAAAAAGAAAAACTGAAATATAACATAGTCCTAAGTATTCAGACCCTTAGCTGTGACACTCATATATTTGAGAGGGGCGGGGGGGTCCAGCTGTCCATTTTTTTCTGATCATCCTTGAGATGGTTCTACTCCTTCATTTGAGTCCAGTTGTGTTTGATTATACTGATTTGACTTGATTAGTAAAGCCACACACCTGTCTATATAAGAACTTACAGCTCACAGTGCATGTCAGAGCAAATGAAATCATGAGGTCAAAGGAACTGCCTGAAGAGCTCAGAGACCGAATTGTGGCAAGGCACAGATCTGGCCAAGTTTACAAAAAAAATTCTGCTGCACTTAAGGTTCCTAAGAGCACAGGGGCCTCCATAATCCTTAAATGGAAGACGTTTTTGATGACCAGAACCCTTCCTAGAGCTGTCCGTCTGGCCAAACTGAGCTATCGGGGAGAAGATCCTTGGTGAGAGAGGTAAAGAAGAACACAAAGATCACTGCGGCTGTGCTCCAGAGATGCAGTCGGGAGATGGGAGAAATTTGTAGAAAGTCAACCATCACTGCAGCCCTCCCTGCTCCCATCTCCCCTTTCCCTCCCCATCCCTCTCCCCCCCCCCCTTCCCCTCCCCGCCCTCCCCCCCCCCCTCCCCCCTCCCCCCCTCTCCCGCCCCCCCCCCCTCGCAGTTGGGGCTTTATGGCAGTGTGGCCCGACGGAAGTCTCTCCTCAGTGCAAGACACATGAAATCCCTCATGGAGTTTGCTAAAAAACACCTGAAGGCCTCCAAGATGAAGTTAGAGTAATAACTTCTCATGGTCTGATGAGACCAGATTCGAGTGCATCTCTTTTTATTTTTTTGGTGGGTCCTTATTCAAGCGTCGGGTTATTGTTTACGTTTTAGAGGGAGAAAAACCCGTGGCACTGCTCATCACCTTTCCAGTCCAGTCCCAACAGTGAAGCAGTGGTGGTGGCATGCTCATGCAGTTGGTTTAGTTGTTTTTTCAGCTGCAGCGGGAATGCAGGATACGACTGGTTCACTGCGAGGGAAAGATGTTTGATATTTCAGTCTCAAGTACAGTGGATATCCTAGGACGAAAACCCCGAGTGTTGCGCAGGACCTAGACTGGGCCTAAGTTTACCTTCCAACACACAACTATAATACGAATGATCTTGACAGTCTCTTGTCGTCCGGCTCCCACGCCTACTGACCTGAGCCGTCCTCTCAGCTGCTCCACTTATACAACCCCATTGTCGCGCGCCATCATCTCGCTCGGATGACCCGTAGGATCCCTGTCTTCTTTGTCTTGTTTTCCCGCTCACGTTGTACCATTTCCAACCTGTGTATTAGAGCCTCAAGGCTGCGTTTACTAAGATAGTGAGCAAAGGGGGCTGAATACTTGGACCATGGGATATTTCCGATCATTATTTGTGTCTTTCTTTTTTCTTGATGTAATAAACTCTTCAAAAATGTGGCAACAATTCTGTGTGTTTTTCTGGTTTCCGCATATAGGGTGCGGTGTGTACATTAAGGAATGAAAAAAAATGTTAACGTTAAGATGATTTAGCAAATGGTTGCAATATTATCACAAGCGATAGTGTGCAAAATTTAAGGGGGTCTGAATACTTTCCGTACCCCTTATATATAATATATATATATAGTATCTAAAAAAAATAAATTATTATGTGTGTGTGGTGTGGTGTGTGGATTATCTTTAAAAAACTATTCTTTGTAAAGCCCACATGTATGTGTGTACAGTTTGGGATTTCCTATTACTTCGTTATCAATTACGCTGAGATCCCGCTTGTCTTGTTTTTTTACATAGGGTCGGTTTGTGGTATAAAAAAATCAATGTGATGAATTTTCACTTGATTAGGAGCTGATATACACCTATATCAGACTCATTGCTTATGTTACCTAATCCCACAACCAATTCCTTTATTTTCTATGGTAGGGTTTAACACTACTCAGAGCACTATTTTTACCATGACAGCTCACAGATTTCACCTCGACAAAATGCAGACAGATAGATAGGGTCGCCGTGATTTTTCCAAGTAAGACATGTTCCTGGATCAACATCTTTTGTTGATCCTGGATCAACATTACTGTCCAAAAATATAGACTAAACCCTACCCCTAAACCTAACCCTACCCATAATTTATTCCTAAAATCAGTGTGAAATGATAGCTGATTAACAAGGGTGTAGAAGCACCTATCCCTGATCGTAAGCCTAAAACAGATAGGCTATTTCCTGAAAAGTTATCTCTCAGTTTTGATTGGTTGATTGGAATGTTGTTCCATGATCAACAAGGATGTTGATCCAGGAACATGCTGTACTTGGTGAAATCACGGTCACCGATAGACAGATAGATAGACGGGAGGTCTGCAAATCTCTAAATGCTCAATGCGTACTCAGATCACACACATGGCACGAGTACTCGTGTTGCCAACCATCACCATGGCAGCTGAGGGTGGGAGTCAGCGAGGCGCTGTTGGTGCTGACAGGCTGGCAGTGCTGGTGACAAGTGGCCATAAGTTCTCCCCAGTGGAAACCTGGGAGTATGCCTGCTGCAGCACTCATGAAACAAACTATTAATACAGAACTAATTCTATTCATGTCGCATAACAATGACTGAAATTAAAATTCAACTGCATAAGTCAATCTGAAACCGGCAATTGACCTAACTACAGTTAAAATCAAATATAATGATAATAGTCAATATAAACCAACAGTATGACAGATCCAGTAAGTATGATATATTCTTTTATCTAATATATATATATATATATATAATATTATAATAAAATATTATAAATAATATAAACTACCTTGGGCTGGTCAAAATAACGCGTTAAATAACACGTTAACGCACTTAATTGTTAACGGCACTCATTTTGTAATAACTCGCGATTAACGCAGCAGCACATTGTTCTGTTTTGCGCTGAGACCCGTGACCTATCCCGTAGTTTGATGAGCAATTGGATATTGTGCACGATTGTTTGCCACCTTAGGTCCTGAGCTTTTGCAGACCCCTTTTAACGCCTTTTTATTTTTTCTTCTTCTTCAAATAAAAAAAAACACTAGCCTACAAATCCGTATCGGGTTTGCCTAACCTTAGGCCTATTTATTTTCCCTGAGAAAAACGCCGGTACTGGCCACGGAAGCGCGAGGGTCTCTCTTTCCCGCATGCACCCACCTCGTCTGGTCTGCTCTGTTTTATGTCGTCCTGACTGGCGGCCGAGAGAGCAGTGCTGTTCCAGTTATACACCTCAACCGATCCTACGTTGCCTATATCTTTTCTATCTCACCCTATTCCCCCCCTGCAGTATAGCCAGAAGTCCCAGCACACCTATTTGTCGTTTAATCTTATGTTTTTTGGGTTTGGTGGATCGTCATCCAACTGACGGCTTGCAGATTATAAGCGATTCTTATTCAGAAAACTTCTTGGAAGGGAGGAGCTGGTTTATGAATCTAATGGGTCGCCCTGTATTTCAGTCACGATTTCATATTCAGTTTCGGATCTTGTCTTACAACAGAACCAGCAAAATAGATCACATGACTAACAGTTTTATTGAGAACAGTAAGTTGTCGGGGCACAGAGAGCAACCACGATGTACATCTAATAAATAATAAACCCGAAAAACCAAAATTTTTTTGCATGTCTCGGGACGCATGTGACTGCCCTTGTCCGGCGAAAAGGTAAAACAGCTCGGGACTGATGTCTGTAAGTAAATTGCTCAGTGCATTAATGGGAAACCTGGAATGTTCTCTAGTCTTTTTCATGTGCTAATAAACATTAACAGTTCTTTTGAAAAAAGCAACTCTACGACCTTGTGAACATGTCTGGGCGCATCATGCTCGTTATTTGATGTACGTGGATTCAGCTAATAATAACATACATTTATGGTGCCAAGAGTAGAAAGCAGGCGCTACCCGATATGTTTGTCAATGCCCATGTTGATTAGAGTATTAAATACTTGAAAAGTATTATTTTAAGGTACATTTAGAACAGATAAATATGTGATTAAGTTGCGATTAATCACAAGTTAACTCATGACCTCATTCTGGCCCAATTAAATATGTTTTTAATACCAAGCTGACAGCCCTGAGGATATATATATGGTAATATATATATATATATGATATATATATCTCACAGTTCTGAGTGGGTGTTTAAATGAGGTGATAGGCTCATACCAACTTAATTGTATGAACCAAAACTAGTTTGGGACTGCCATTTAATAGCCTTACCTTATAGGCTGTTTATTCTTCAGTATTAGTCCTTTTCTTACAATTTATGTGTATGTTTAGTAAATGAGGGGCTGTTACTGAGTGTCACCATTTTTGTGAAATAAATTTGCTCTTTATTTATTTTACACAAATGTCTTATATCTATCCTAAAAAAAAGTGGGCTGCGGCTTAATGACCATGGGGAAATGTGGGTCCCATGGCAAAACCAGTTGAGAACCACTGATGTTAGCTATACATAAAATGTTAAGTAAGGGATACTGTATATCCAGTCAGTTGTTATCGCAGAATAAACCCAGACACAAAATATTGATTTGAGTTGAAATATTTTAACTCTTTAAACACAATACTTCCGCAAAGAAAAACAGTGAAAATATATATTATTTTGTCAATAAAGCATATATTAATATGTAAATAAATACATTTAAGAAAAAAAAAATATTACTATGATTTTATTAAACAAACAAACAAACAAACTTAATATCCTAAGCTTACAAATCATAATCTCTGTTGGTGCCATAGCATTGTCGTCAGCATAAATAAAAAAATATGTATGTTTGTATGTATGCATGTAGTGTATGTATGACTCATACTATATTAGAGTATGCAAATTATTTATCATTTATTTATTTTGTGCAATATACACATTTATTTATCATTTGCAGTTTTAGCCCTACATAGCCCTGTTCTGCACTTTCGTATTTCTACACCTTTCTCTGTCGCTCTTGCTTACACATAAAGCAGTCGTGCTTACTGATAGCCATGCCAATATAATAAGGTGTAATCGGTACAGCAAAATCTCAACCAGCGAACATACTGTATATACCCTAACATTTAAAAGAGCAAATTAAGCATAATTTTGCTAAACGGGCTTTGCCATCTAAAAACAAACAGACTGTAAAGGATGAAAACATTTAAAGGGTTAGTTCACCCAAAAATTAAAATTAGCCTGTGTTTTACTCACCATCGAAACATTCTAGGTGTATGTGAAATATGCGAAAGCCGTCCAGGTGGATGATGATATATGTATATACAGTGCTGCTTGAAAGTTTGTGAAAAGCCAAAAGACTAACCCTTTAGAATTTTCTATATTTCTGCATAAATATGACCCAAAACATAATTCGATTTTCACACAAATCCTGAAAGTAGACAAAGAGAATCCAATCAAACAAAGGAGACAAAAATATATACTTTGTCATTTATTTATTGAGAAAAATTATCTGGTGTTAAATATTTGTGAGTGGCAAAAGTATGTGAATCTTTGCTTTCAGTTTCTGGTGTGTACGGTGGCCGAGAGTTTCATAACAAATCACAATTCTGAAACAAAAGAACAAATTACAAACGCAAAAGCAAGTCTAAAAAACGAAATAACAATACAGAAAACACAACAACAATTCAGAAAAAAATTAACAAGTCAGAAAACACAATGACAAATTCGAAACAACATAACAACGACAAATCCGAAAACAAATGAACAAGTCAGGAAACACAATGACAATTCAGACAAACCAGAAAAGGTAGGTATAGTTTGAGACAGTGCCATTGGTTTGGGATTACTCACCACTGACTGGACGAGACATCTGTCAATCAACGTAAACAGGAAGAACCAGCCGAAGAACAGCAGAGTCGTGTTAGAAAGTTCTGAGATGGTATTAAAGTAGCTCAGTTTTAAATGTATTGTATGAATTGCCCTAACTATGGAATAAAAAATACGGAGTGTATATCTACATTTAGTTAAAAGTGGCTGTAAACATCAGCTCCTTCCTAGTGTCAGATGGTTAGCACTTGATTTGGCTTTTTGACGTGATCGCCCAGATTCGACCCCACCTTTGCCAAACTTTTTTCCTCCCTTTTCAAATCTCGTATTAGCAAGGATTCTATTACACTAAGTGAAAATAGCAGTATTTTTTTTAGCAATATGCTATTTACACTGTTAAAATAGCAGGGTTTCTACTATCAAGTATACTACTTGTTGCAAATAGTTGCAATTATCTGCACTTCAGTATTGTAGTACATTATAAACCAGTATGCAATAATATACGTATTGATTGTAAATTATAATTTTAATTATTAAATGGATGCCACCTTATTGGTACAAATAAAGCCCTCCCTACACCTACCCGGTACTTTATTTTCAACTTTTTGATTTTTTTCCTTAATTTTTATTGAAAATAAATGCCTTTACGAGGTGATACGAGATTTGAAAATGTTCTCAAAAGGTGGGATCGAACCCTATCGATCGCATCAAAGTCAAGGCACACCTTAACATCTGCACCACGAGCGATGTAGGACAGCACACTTTTAACTAGACAATAGTTTATACAATTACGAGACACTCCGTATTTTTTATTCCACAGTGAGGGCAATTCATACAATACTTTTAAACTGAGCTACTTTAATACCATCTCAGAACTTTCTAACACGACTCTGCTGTTCTTCGGCTGGTTCGTCCCTGTATACGTTGATTGACAGATGTCTTGTCCAGTCAGCGGTAAGTAATCTATTCTCAAACCAATGGCTCTGTCTCAAACTATACCTACCTTTTCCAGTTTGTCTGAATTGTCGTTGTGTTTTCTGACTTGTTAATTTGTTTTCGGATTTGTCGTTGTGTTTTCTGACTTGTTATAATGTTTTCTGAATTGTTGTTGTGCTTTCTGAATTGTTATTTTTGTTTTTTAGACTTGCATTTGCAATTTTGTTTTCAGAATTGTGATTTGCTTTGCACTTCTCAGTCACCGTAGAATGACCCCCTTTTGCTCTAACTGCAATTAACGTTTCTTGTAATTGCTGATCAGTCCTGCACAATGGCTTGTAGGAATTTTAGCCCATTACTCAGTATGGAACCACTTCAACCCTGTGATGTTGGTGGGTTTCCTCCTATGAACTGCTTGCTTTAGGTCCTTCCACTTCCTTCTTTAACCATTCTTTGATATAACAACTTGTGTGCTTGGGGTCGTTGTCTTGCTGCATGTCCCACTTTCTCTTGAGATTCTTTTTCCTTCAGAATTTTCTGGTATAATTCAGACTTCATTGTTCCATTATTGATGACAAGCCATCCTGGCCCAGATGCAGAAAAACAGGCCCAAAACCATGATACTACCACCACCATGTTTTACAGATGGGATAAGGTTCTTATGCTGGAATGCAGTGTTTTCTTTCTCCAAACATAACACTGCTTATTTAAAACTAAAATGTTCTATTTTGGTCTCATCCATCCACAAAACATTTCTCCAGTATTCCTCTGGCTTGTTCACATGATCTTTAGCAAACTGCAGATGGGCAGCAATGTTCTTTTTGGAGAGCAGTGGCTTTCTTCTTGCGACTCTGCCATGGACACCATGGTTGTTCAGTGTTCTCCTGATGATGGGCTCATAAACATTAACATTAGCCAATGTGAGAAAGGCCTTTAGTTGCTTAGAAGTTAGTCTGCAGTCCTTTGAAACCTAGTGGACTTTTACACTTCTATCTTGCTTTTAGAGTGATCTTTGTTGGTGGACCACTCCTGGGGAGGGTAACAGTGGTCTTGAATTTCCTCCATTTGTACACAATAGGGCCTGTCTCACCGTGGGAACCTTTTAATAGTACCAGAACTAATTGTGGAACTACCCACTTTTTGGCATTTTCGCACCGCCGGAATTGGGTGTGATTTTAGTACCGGACTGCCTTTTTCAAGAACCAAATTAGATCCTACTAATGGGACCAGTTGTGCAGGGTCTAACCAGCACAACTGGTACTAATCGTGACGTACGTAGACATTGATTGGCAAAACGCGTACGAAAACACCCTCACCCGCCATGATTTAAAACGCTGTGTAAACATACAGTAAATATTGTGTCAACTTACTTCGCAAGTATGGAGAACAGCGATAGATGGACGGACGCTGAAGTGCAGGCACTTGTAGCAAATGTAGCACTGCCAGTTGTCATTGGAGATTCTTAGTCCTCCTTTCCGTTCTTTCAAATCGCTTTACGTATACGTTGACTTTCCATGTCCATTATTGTGAAATCAAACAGCTCCGATCACAGCATCCTCCATCCTCCTGTTGTTAATGTTGTTCTTCTTTGTTTCTGTTGTTGAACGCCGCGCACATATGACGTTGCTGTCGGCCGGCTTACGTCACTTCTTAGTACACCCTGTCGGTTCGAATGCAACCCTTTAAATGGTACTGTGAAATAGTTCGTGCAAAATCGTCCCAGTACTTTAGTACTGTACATTTAGTTCTGGAACTAAAGCGGTGCGAAAGGCCCTTATCTGTCTGACTGTAGATAGTTGGAGTCCAAACTCTTTAGAGATGGCTTTGAAACATTTTCTAGCCTGATGAACAACATCAACTCTTTTTCTGAGGTCCTCAGAGATCTCATTTGTTTGTGCCATGATGCACTCCAACAAACATGACCAAACTTTGATAGATCCCTGTTCTTTAAATAACACAGGGCACACACTGACACCTGATAGCCATCTCACTGATTAAAAACACCTCTGAAAAACAGATGGACTCTAATTTCAACTTCAAATTAACAGCTAATCCTAGAGACTCACATACTTTTGCCATTCACAGATATGTAACATTGGATAATTTTTCTCAATAAATAAATAAATGACAAATTATATATTTTTGTCTCATTTGTTGATTGGGTTCTCTTTGTCAACTTTCAGGACTTTTGGGTTTTTGAGTTTTATGCAGAAATATAGACAATTTTAAAGGGTTCGCAAACTTTCAAGCAGCAATGACCTATAATAATATAATCTATATATATAATAATATTATATATATATATCTATATATATAAAGCTATTTTAATTTAATATCAAGTGAAATTTAGACCTAATAATCGCTATTTTTGTTCATTCCACCAATGGAAATAGTTCAAAACAAAGTGACGGCAGAACCATTACGTCTCTGATCAACACAGTTGTGTTTCGTTCCTAAATGATTCAGCATTTTTAACTAATTTGTTGAGTCCCTCAGTCACTTGCTTCGTTCCTGAACGAATCAGCTGTTTTGAATGAATCTGATGTTTGAAAGAATCAATGATTCACTCATTTAGACAATGACTTGCTGCCACCTACTAGCATTTTAAGTTTCATATTTTTTTCCAACATTTTATGTTTCTATATTCAATATTTTATATTTAAAACAATAATCTCATAGCAATTTACGCAATTGTAACTGCAGTGTAAATGCATGCATGCATGTACCTAAGGTTAGAAAAGTTGCCCTTAGAGGAATAATAATTTTACTTTATTTTAAGATTTTATTATACTCACTCTCATTACTCATTCTAAGAGAGGAATTCTTTAATCTGTTGAACACAAAAGAAGATACTTGAAGAATGTGGGTAAAACAGTTGTTGGTAGCCATTGACTTCCACAGTATTTTTTCCTTCATACTATGGAAGTCAATGACTACCAGCAACTGTTTGGTTACCCACATTCTTCAAAGTATCATCTTTTGTATTCAGTGGAAGAAAGAAACAACATGGAACAACATGAGGGTGAGTAAATGATGACAGGATTTACATTTTTGGGTGAACTATCCAGTTAATGGATGATTTCATTTCTGTCATTGCTTGTAGGTTTGGTATTATTTAGCAGTTTTATCCTGGCTTCACTGAATACTGAAAATGTCTTCCTTTCTGTTGTTTTTGTAAATACCACCCTAATTGCAAATTTAGAAATTACATTCTCCTCCTTCTAAAATCTATACCTGCAAAATAGTGCAAAAATCAATTGTGAACACTTGAAACACTCGAATCTCCACTCATACAATCTGTACGGCTTTTATGCAACACTTCCTTTCACACGCTTCTTACTTCTGAGTCTCTGCATGGGTCTTGCAGACTTCCGGTGCTTGCTCACAACTGCATGTGTTTTAGTTATTAGCATTCCCACTGCCTGCACTAATAGGAGTGCATTATCACAGCTGTCTATTCAAGTCCTCCCCCTCATCACTCACTTCTCATTGATACACTGCACCAAGCCTTTTCCGCTTAAGATGTGTCCTTTCAAGAATAATCGCCCACTCAGAGTCGGGCTCCACAATTACAATCCTCTGCAACTAATATTGAGAGGGGTCACAGGCAAATGCACTGAGTGATGCAATTTTAGGCCATTAACACGGTAACCAAAATCATAAACTGCAGGGAGCTAAAGCAGGCAGCTCTCTCTGCAGGAGCTCAACGCTAACAAGCTGTGGCTGCTTTGTGTAGTGCCTGCAGAACCAGAGGAACGAGCCTCCTAGAGCGTCCTTGAGCACAAATGGTGTGCAGATGTACTGGTAACATCCCGTGCTGGGTCCCAGTAAGAACGACCTGTCTGTCCACTCGCACAGTAGAGTAGGGGTGCTGGCGAAGTGCCATTGCCTCATACAGCGACCATGTGCTCCAAGGTCTGCTGACTCTATCACCCTGCTAACTCTCATTGCGTAAGCATGGACAGAAATAGAAAAGCAGAGGTCCTCCTAATCTAGTGCTGCTTAAAGGAAGAATAAGTTTACTTCTGACTGTTTCGAGAGTGACTACATACAGAGAAGTCACTTATCAGAGGCTAATAGATGGTTATCACATCTCTAAAGCACTATTCAGATGAAAGTAGTTTTTTATAGTAGTTTTAGATATATAAATACACTACCGTTCAAAAGCTTGGGGTCGATAACAGGGTTACTATTGTTAACTAAAACTAAAATCATAAAAAATCACCTATTTTAACTTAAAAACTTGACTTGCTGCCTTAAGACAGTTGCTGCCTTAAATTTGGTTGTGCAAGTCATTTTAACATAAATTACATTAAACCGACATAAAAAAATTGAGTTGAATCTCATATAACTCATAAGAATAGTTCCTCATGGTAAGAATAGTTCCCTTTTTTGACATTCACTCCTACGTGTGTTGGGGTCATCCTTGAGAGCCCCAATCACCTCTGAGAGTATCAGAAAAGGCGAATGAAATTGGCGTGCAGAATTTGCATGCAAGGCCACACCCATATAGACGGGTATATAAGGCTGGCCACGTGCAAGCTGTACTTCGGAGCTAGAGCAACACATCTCATATGTGAAGCAAGCTTTTCCGATCACTTCAAATTACCACTGGATTATTTGGCACATTTAGTGGTCGCTCTCCTGCTGCACAGACAAGTGTGAGGCGGTTCCCATGGGTGCTTCGGCTGATGTTAAGAGTGAAATTTCCATCTTTAAAGAGTAAATTTCCTCTAAAAAAAGCATTACATGGCGGTTCGCGTCTTTTTCGGTTCCCATGGGTGCTTCGGTGGATGTTAAGAGCGAAATTTCCATCTTTAAAGAGTAAATTTCCTCTAAAAGAGCATTACACGGCGGTTCACGTCTTTTCAAAGATGCCATTGCCTCTGTGTTCTTCTGAATGTTGGGGATTTCTCTCTCCCTCCGACAGGCATGATCACTCCATTCTGTGATTGGGCCAAGCTCACACTGAAGAAACGTTCGTGGGTGGATCATGTTCTCATTGCGAGAGCATGACCATCAGAAAGTTGCGGTCGTGACTCTCATATGTCTTCTCAAGGAAGAGACTGAGAGCTTCCTGAGTTGCTCCCTGTCCTGGTCCTTCTACCTCTGGGTACGAGGCCTTGGTGGTGAGGGCAATCTGGGGGCTCCAGTGGAAGTGCATCAGCCAGGTACGTAACAGATCCTCGCGGGCCTCCCATTCCCCTGCACGCTCTGTTACCCCGGTTGAGTTTTTGGATGAATTATGTGGCTCACCCATGGGTGAACTTCATTTCTCGTTCAGAGCTTAGGAGGAAGATGAGGTTTCTCTCGCAGCATTGTTGTGCAGACTTACGCTTTCTGACGTGGAGGACACTGCTGGTCTGCCAACTTCGGGTGTTCTGGCCCAGTCTGAGTCCGGCACAGAGTTGGCGGCTGTGCTTGCTCGGGCCGCCATGAGCACTGGGTTGGAGTACGTTCCACCGCTCTCCCCCAAGCACTCATTGTTGGATGATTGGTTTGTGGGAACTGGGAGGGACAAGTGCCCTCCACCTTTCTTCCCGGAAGTGCATAGGGAGCTCACGAAGACATGGAATGCACCATTTTTGGACAGGACACGCTTTGCGGGCTCCATCGTCCTCACTACCCTCGTCAGGCTACTAGGAACCCACGGAAGGCTTCAAAGGTCCTGAGATGGGCAAACAAGGAATGGAGAGGCTACACACCTGCTTGTCCTGGATTGCAGGTGAGCCTCACTCCCCTTGGGGGAATTTTACATTTTCAATAAAAGAGTTTCCTCCTTCCCTGGGTTTCATTCTTCCTCATGGTGTTTGTGGCTCTCGTCTTCTCGATGGACGGGCGGCAGAATCTCTGTGAATGAGACTCCTTTGCCTTCCCGCATTCTGAGGCCTCACGCCCAAGTTCAGGTAAGTGCTTTATGCGGCACCTCTGCTGCCTCTGGCCCCTGGACCAAGGTCAGTACACGCAAGACCTCCCGACGTGATGGACCTTGCTCTGCCTTGCAGCGGGCTCCCCACTTAGGGTACCCCAGGTATTGTCCCATTAGTACTGCTAGTGCAGTGCCTGGATGCATGTTTATTGCTTCCCAGTCTGTCACGTTGGCTGGTCAGGACAATCCAGCTCAGTTACACGATTCAGTTTGCCAGGCGCCCGCTCAGGTACAGTGGTGTCCTCTTTACCTCAGTGTGAGGAGAGAATGCTGCTGTTCTACGGCAGGAATTTGCGAACGTTCTAGTGAAGGACGCAGTAGGTCTTTGGGAAAGCATGTCCTGATAGTTAGGTTCCTAAGAGGCCCCTGGAGGTTGAATCCTCTGAGACCACGCCTCATCCCCTCTTGGGATCTTTTTGTGGTCCTGCAAGGTCTACAGAAAGACCCGTTTAAAACTCAGCAATCAGTGGAGAATAGTGCCCTCTCTCTCTGAAGACACTTCCTTGGCTCCTCAGAACAAAACTGAAGTAGAGCTTGCACGTGGCTGACCTTATATACCCATATATTCAGCAAATTCTGCACACCAATTTCATTGGCCTTTTCTGAAACTCTCAGAGGTGACTGTGGCTCTCAAGGATGACCCCCCAAACTGTCATTTGACACACGTCTCCGTTCCCTCCATCAGGGACCCAGGGTTACCATATGTAACCAAGACATTTTTTTGGAAGAAGACTCTTATGCTCACCAAGGCTGCATTTATCAAAAATACAGCAACATTTTAAAAAACATTATTACAATTTACAATAGCTGTTTTCTATTTTAATATAATATAAAATGTAATTTATTCAGGTGATGGCAAGGCTGAATTTTCAAGCAGCTATTGCTCCAGTGTCACATGATCCTTACTAAATGCTGATTTGATACTCAAAAATATTTAAATATTTCTTATTATTATCAATGTTGAAAATGTGCATCTTAATATTTTGTGTGGAAACTATGAATTTAAGGGAGGGGAACTTTTTTTATTCCTTGATAAATAGAAAGTCTAAAAAACATAATTTATGTGAAAAAGAAAAAGAAAAAGACAATCTTGACTGTCTCTTTTAAACAATTTAACGTGAAATTAAATATATACAATGAAGAATATATAAAAACAATATTCAGATGGGAAGTTAACAGTACTACCAACTGGTATTTTACTCAGAATGTTGGCAAAATAAAAAAGTCCATAAAGAACGTGCACCGGGCAAAAAAACAACAACAACAACAAATTTTGCTCACAGTATTTGACAAAGGTCAAAACAAAATAGGACAAGCTTTGTGAAACAATAATAACCACAATCGCTGTCATTCCAATCCAGACAGGATTACAGCTCTCAGACGACCATAACTGCTCCATGATTTTAACCGAGGATGTTTAACGGAAAACACCATCTCGATCAATTCTGACAGGATTAAAATCACAAAACTCATTTGTGAAACACAAAGTTACATGACCTCCTCAGGGAAAACCAGATCTGTCCAAAAAGCCTTCATCTACATAAACAGCAACACCAGAAATCTGTTAAAAAGCTTATCCCACTAATGTGACTTTTTTTATTTGTTTTTGCCAAGGGACATCTAATGGACAGTTGTTTAACCAAATTTAGCAGGACACATGCTATTCTTGTTACAGTCACACAAAAATCACAATTGCTGCTTTCATGGATTTGTTTGTTTGTGTTTTAAGTAAAAGCTCTGATTGTTTGAAATAATGAAGCATTATTCAATTTAGTTAGCCACTATGGGGCTTTCAAATATAAAAATATATGCACAATTTTCCATAGAAAAGTACTTTTTATAGATAAAAACACTTTCCTTGTGGGATAAAGAGCCTCGTTTTCAGCTTGCATTTATTATGGTTTATTTTGAGGCATTATATGTAGAGAAATGCTATGGTGTTTACTGTCATTCTGTTTCTCTGTATTCCCTCCTGTCTCTGCCCTGAGGGCACATGTAAGAAGGTTTTTGTGTCACACAGGACAGGAAGGTTCTCCCAGTCTAGCCTTTTGCCAAGAAACAGGATGAAAAAAAGCTAGCTGCCAACAGCGGCTTGTCACTGTTATGTTGACCTGAGCCATTGCGGGTGAGCCCTTCAATGGTGCCGCCCACAGCAGCTTTGCTCTCCTTTCATACTTTGATGCCTCCTGCTTTTTATTCTCATTCTGTGAATGACGGAGGAGTCGGGTTAAACTCGGTTGACAGGTGAGCACTAATATAGAATACAAGGCCATTTCTAAAATTACGCGAGAGGTTACAGCGTTCTGTAATCTTAGTGACAGTACAGAATAAATCTGAATATGTAAATGTAAATTGTGAATATGTAGTTATAATTATGAAAATATAACTGCAAATCAAAATATATATATTTAAATCCTGAACATTGTAAATAGGAAAATATTTATTGTCAACAAACCTATTTAATTATATATTTATTATCAGGCATGTCAATAGACATTTTAATGAAAACATTATGCCTATACATCCTGTATACTGGTATCAATGCAGATATTGTACTATATTAATTATTGTAAGTGCATCTTGCTACGCTAAACCAAAAGGAGTATTTTCCCTCTACTTTAAAAAAAGCTGGTTTTGGTACCAAAAGGTCCTCACAGTGACAGTGTTAATCATTTATACACAATTCAACATGTCTGAGAGGGATAGGGAAACAACATAATCTGTTTACAAATAGTGATTTTAATTATATAATTGCAGCCACATGTGATGGACAGCAATAATTACAATAATTAATATAGTACAATATCTGCATTGATACATGTACAGGATACATAGACGTACTGTTTTCATTTTAAAAAAAGCATTAAGAACATCTGCCTATATTGACATGCCTATTAATAAAGATATATTTATGTTGAGATGTAGACTGTATATACAGATTTGCATTTATATACTCAAGATTTATAAATATACATTCTGATTTACAATTAGTCAGAATAATAACTATATTCACAATTTACATTTATATATTCAAACTTACAACTACATATTCAGATTTAATTCTATTTATTCAGACTTTTAACAATACGTTCAGATTAACCTCTATACATACAGTATATTCATGATTTACATTTATATATTCAGTTGTTATCTATATATTCAGACTTATAAGTACATATTCAAAACTATATATTCCGATTTACTTCTATATATCCATGATTTAAATTTTTTTATATTACAATTTGTATATGTACATACATTTACATATTCATGATGTCCCAGAAACACTTCCAAATCCTTGATCCCTTGCTGTGTAAATGCAGTCTGCTGAAACATTAATGAGCCAATTTAATAGTCCTGTCCTTCTGTCCTTGTGGGCAGACACAAAATGGCTGGAGGGTCTGAGTGCAAGAACACTCTGTGTTTATCCTGCATATCTGTTTATTGTGTAGTTCATTACACTTTTTTTCCTGCTAGAGGACCCACTTGAGCCCAACTACAACTTTACAACCTCTGTTCTCGCACCCAGCCTCAATATATCCATGACGCACTGACTTGGGAACATTAGCTAGACAGACAGAGGGTTATCAGCAGGGCACATTGTTGTGAAAAGCAGCATCCAATAAATCTGTCAGCTGACTCCTAGCATGATTTTGATTGGAAATCCAGGGAAAGATGCCAGAATATCTTCCCCGGATTAATAAAGGCAGATTAAATCTGGGATAATCTAGTCTAAATAATCCTAAACAGCATGGATATTTAATCTGCTCACTCGCCTCGATCTGTGGCCCTAACACCAACGAGTGTGTGGGAATGCTGAAATACGTGACTATTCTCCTCCTCACATCCAGTTTGGCACATTGATCCAGGCTAATTAAGGCTTGGACATGATCCCATAGAAAACAAATCTCTCAGTTTGATTGAGGATAATATAACGAGAGCCAGCACAATTAATTCAGTTCTCATCCCTAAAATGGCACTTCTGGACTGGAATAATTATAAAGAGGAGTGCACATGCCCTTGATGTGCCCTTCATTTCTACACCATCAGTCTAAAATCTCTTTGCTGGGATCACTCCGCTGACCCATGATGTATTGATTTCTCAGGTGCCTTGACAAGAGAGAGAGATAACCTGGACAGGTTGTCCTTGGACCCCAGAAGCCTGAGCCCAAGAAGGGCTCGTCGCCTGTGATCAGAGAGCATATACAATTCTCCATTCTCTTCCATTCAGCTAACCACCTGATGTATAGTTTTTGTCAGCAGCTGGAAAATCAATTGATGTTGAAAATAATAAACAAAATAATAAAGTGTGATAAAACTATTAGAGTACAACGGGGCTAAAGGCGCCCCGGGGTAAAAGGCGCCTTTGATATTATTTTCATCTAAACCACTAGATGGCACAAAAAAGGGGGGTAGCACTTTCATCTGCTTTTCAAGATGCACGTGTATTTTTGTCTGATCCTTGACAGCAGTGCACAGTAGATTCTGTGCTTACATGATCTAATATTTTATGTTTTAAAAAATGTTGTAGATTTAAGTAGCAAATGAATCGCTAAAATGATGCAATATATTTGCGACAAAGGTCTTCTTTGTGATTTTCCAAAAAGGGGGGGGGTTTTTTTTTTTGTATGAGATAATTAAAGAAACAGTTTTTAAATAACAAAAGAAAATGTAAACGTACCAGTATTTGGGTGACAAAAAAGCACCACGGCTGTTGGGGCTAAAGGCACAGTAATTAACATGGTAATTAATAGATGGCTGACTTTTCCATTTCCTGACATGACACGGTTAGATTCAGATGGTAAATATAATATATTATGTTGGGTGTCCATATTAGAGATAATCACCATGTTTAGAATGAAACCTATTTAAAAACATGATATTAATCATATCATATAATAAAATATCATTTGTTGTTACTACTGTAAATATATATGCCATTATTATTGGATCTTCTTCAATACTTTCAGAATCTTTACTTATTCAAATGATTTTTTTTCTGTATTTTTGTTTCTAACATATTTTAAGTGGACAGTATATTTATTAAATTTTTTTTTTTTTTTAAAATATTAGCAGAACATAGTACAAACTTTGCTAAAGTAATTTAAATTATAAATAAATATTTAAAAAACATTATTTTAGCTGAAGTATTTGTATCAATACCGTAACGTACCCCGTGTGTGGGGTAAAAGACCACTCATGTCACCTCATTCATTTATAAGATTTGTAAACAAAATAAACAACTTGAATGATTTATTTTCACACAAAATATGTTGCTCCATTAATGTTCAATACAATGTATATATTTTTTCTGCAATTATACATTTTAGTAGAGGTGGGAGAAAAAATCGATCCATCGATGCATCGCGATTCTCTCTCCAACGATTCTGGATCGATTCTGAGAATTTCAGAATCAATTCTGAGCTTAGTTTACCAGATGCGCGATGACGCAGAGTTTGCTTTAGAAACACCCGTATTATGCTTGCTTCCAATTCCTCACACACATACACCACTCGAACCTTCCGTAAAATAATATTTCATAAAGTTCGGAAAGGTTGAAGTGAAGGACATTCGCGGGCTTATACAATCATTTATTGCTCTATTTTCCCTATTTCTACTATTTTCTTAATGAATAAGGAGAAAAACCTGCAACCATGTTAAAACCCAAATATTTTTTTGTTTCATTTGAGAGCCAATGGTGTGTGCTTGGAGCAGGACTATATGATTGCAACCATTGGCAGAAGTGTGTTTGAAACATCAAGTTATTATTTTTGCAATTCCATTTAGTTGGTGGCACAAAAATGACACACTTTACCTTTAAGTGAAACCTAATCAATGACTCCATTAGGTCTCCTGAGCAATACATTTCCCCCTAAATCTTTTACACTCCTGAGAATCCTGAGTTACTTATTCATCCACTCACTTCACAACGCAGTAGCAGCGGTTCATACATGAATCTCTCTCATGCAAGTCCACCAGTGTGACTAATGCAGATGTTCAGTTCTGTTGAAAACCCCTCAGAGCAGAGGCACTCACCCACCTTAGCCTCATGAAGAGGATGAAGGCGATCAGCAGGGCTCCCAGAGAGATACAGTGTCCCAGGTAGTTTATGATGACTGCAATGTGGTAATGCAGCTTGCTCTTCTTCTGAAAGATCACAAAGGGACAGAAACACATATACATTAGGAAGATGAGAGACTGATGTCCTGCAGATATCTGACATCTAAATCCCAACAGGAAAATCACTCCTAAAGCTTTTTGTGCATACGGGACAGAGAGAGAGAGAGATCGAGAGAGAGAAAGAGAGAGACAGAGAGAAAGAGAGAGAGAGAGAGAGAGAGAGAGAGAGAGGAAAAAAAATAAAACTTCCTGAGGACTCTTAGGAACTCTATGAGGAACAAAAATAACTGACTGCCCTCTATAACTGATATTTTGCTACCTGTTAATTATCCAGTTAATTTAATGTGACAATAATTTGTTATAAAGTAAATAAATAAGTAAATACAGTGGTGTGAAAAGGTTTCTGCCCCCTTCCTGTTTTTTTTAATTTTTTGCATATTTATCACACTTAAAAGATTCAGATCATCAAAAAAAAATTAATATTACACAAAGATAATGCAAGTAAATACAAAAATGCAGTTTTTAAATGATGATTTATTTTATTAAGGGAAAAAAGCTGTCAAACCTGCCTGGCCCTACGTGGAAAAGTAATTGCCACCTAAATCTAATAACTGGTTGTGCCAACCTTTGCAGCAACAACTGCAATCAAGTGTTTGCGATAACTTGCAATGAGTCTGTTACTAGCGCTGTGGAGGAATTTTGGTCCACTCATTTATGCAGAATTGTTGTAATTCAGACACATTGGATGGTTTTCGAGCATGAATGGACTGTTTTCAGCATCTCAATCGGATTTAAGTCCGGACTTTGATTTGGCCACTCCAAACCTTAATTTAGTTTTTCTTGAGCAATTCAGAGGTTGACTTGTTGGTGTGGGATCATTGTCTGCCTACAAAACCAAGGTTGGCGGCTTTTTTTTTTTTGGGGAAAAGCTTGAAGGGTCACAAACTGATGGCATGACATTTCTGACTTCAGGTTCACCTTCAGGAACTCGAGCTGCGTCGAGTTGCTTTGGGAATGCCTTTGCGTGACCGCGTTCTGAAGCATGTGTGAAATCAGTCCAATGGAGTAGTGAGACGTCATGAGCGGGGTGATGTAAGCACCAGAAAGCATAAAAGCGCATGCGGCAGGGTGCAAACCAGCTTCTGCTCTTCAGTAGTGCTCTGTGAATGTGTCAGTCCTATTTACTGTTGTCTGTCCGACAAGCACCATATTTATAAATAAAAAACAATGAGAAGTTATGGCGAGTGAAACGCATTACAAACGCTGTGTTGTATCCTGCCACAGATATCTGGCGGGCAGGGGTACCACGATTTGTGTTGTGTTTAGGAGCAAAGAAGGCACGGTCAGCTTACGAGAGTGATTGTCATCATGCTCGCTGGCTGCGTTTGATGACAGCGACAGGCCGATATCCCGCTGGGGGGGGACAGCGGTCCCGCTTACGAGGCACAGCGCCAAGGACGTTGTCATGGGGATCGCTGGGTGATTTAAGCGGAGGGATCCGAGGACGGGCTCGCCTTTTCTGGTCCTCCACCCGCAAGATTGCGGCTCTCTCTCCGACGCCCCCCCGCGGAGAGCGAGAGCCAGACGCTTCATCTACTTCATCCTCGAGGTGGATGTGATGAGTGTCGATACAGAGGAGACTGTGGACTCGCCACCTCAGTCCCTCGCGTATGAGGTGTGATTGTGATTATGGGGGGTGTTTCGCGCCAAAATAAAATATCGTTTGGCCAGCCTAGAACAGGACGCTCATCCTAAAAATAATTAGACGAGCATGTTCTGAATCCAGATCACAGCCTTCACGACGGGGGCCTTCCGTTTTTCCCGATCTCCATGCTGAGGTGCCAAGATCATGGGAGAAACCGTACTCATCCCATATTACAGCCCCACAGTCTCAAATTATTCAAAATAACATCGTGGGGCTGAATGATAAGGTAGATGGGGCGATGCCAGTGGTGGAGCAGAAGCTTTCGAGCTATCTCTCCCCATCCTAAGCATCGTCCCTGAAGGCCCCGAAGCCTCCCACCAGGCCCGTTAGGCTTACATCGAGTCTGGTTGGGAAAGCTTATACGGCGGTAGGTCAGGCTGGCGCATGTTTGCACACCATGGCGGTGTTACAAGCATACCAGGCTGACCTGCTCAGGGGTGGGGCTGCTGAGCGAGCAGCAGCCCAAGTCATAAAGCTCCTCATATCGCCAGTCTCAAAAACAGGATCGTTGCAACCTGCACCCCTCCACAGAAAGATCAGGGGTCAGGGCGACGCTCTCAGTCGGGGTCTTCAAGACCGAAAACGAATCTGCAGACCGTTATTTTGTCTAAGAGGACCTCGGCTAACTTGTCCTACCATTGTCAGGTCCCTGAGGGCAGCCACCTGGCGAGGGAAGGATAACGCCTCAGTATACGGTGCCCAATCCTCCTCAGTGCCCTCACGGAGGCTTATTGATACCCCTGCCACCCTCGGTGCTTCAGGGCTCAGTGAGCTCCGACGATCGAAAATCCCAGCTGCCACCCGGCAACAGTAAGGCACAGGAGAGCTCGCCCCCTCAAGCGAGGGTGCTACAGCACTCGGGTCGGTAATTCCCTCAGTGCCCTCATGGAGGTTCATTTATACCCCTGCCACCTCGGCGCTTCAGGGCTCAGTGAGCTCCGACAAGCGAATTCCCAGCTGCCGCCCAGCAACGGTACAGCACGGGAGAGCTCGCCCCCCTCAAGAGAGGGTGCTACAGCAGTCAGGTCGGTCGTTCCCTCAGTGCCCTCATGGAGGTTCACTGATACCCCTGCCACCTCGGTGCTCCAGGGCTCAGTGAGCTCCGACGAGCGAAAAACCCAGCTGCCGCACGGCAACGGTACGACACGGGAGAGCTCGCACCCTCAAGTGAGGGTGCTACAGCAGTAAGGTCGGTCATTCCCTGCCGGTCATCCCCTTCAGGGCACCGAACTGGCTCCTCTAATAATACCAGACGCCAGCCTCGAGAGGCTGGTTCCCTTAGTAGATTTTCTGGTAGCGTGGAAACTTCTACCAAATATCTCAAAATGGGTCCTGCAGATTGTAGAGAAAGGTTACAGAAACCAGTTCGGTTCTCGTCCGCCTCGATTCAAAGGGGCTTCCCCACTCTAGTGGGTCCCAAGCAGGCTCTGGTAATGGAACAAGAAGTACTGTAGATACTCTCTTGAGGAAGGGGGCATAGAACGTGTTCCTCCTCTCTCTCAAGAGAGCGTCCGGGTTCTACAGCCGTTACTTCATCATTCCGAAGAAGGAGGGGGGTGCGACCCCTCCCCCCTCGGTGCTTCAGGGCTCAGTGAGCTCCGATGAGTGAAATTCCCAGCTGACGCCCGGCAACGGTACGGCACGGGAGATCTCGTCCCCTCAAGTGAGGGTGCTACAGCAGTCAGGTCGGTCGTTCACTGCCGGTCATCCGCTTCAGGGCAACGAACTGGCTCCTCTAATAATACCAGACGCCAGCCTCGAGAGGCTGGTTCCTTAGTAGATTTTCTGGTAGCGTGGAATCTTCTACCAAATATCTCAAAATGGGTACTGCAGATTGTAGAGAAGGTTACAGAATCCGGTTCGGTTCTCGTCCGCCTCGTTTCAAAGGGGTCATCCCCACACTAGTGGGCCCAGAGCAGGCTCTGGTAATGGAACAAGAAGTAGATAATCTCTTGAGGAAGGGGGCCATAGAACATGTCCCGCCTCTCGAGAGAGCGTCCGGGTTCCAGCCGTTACTTCATCGTTCTGAAGAAGGATGGGGGGTTGCGTCTGATTTTAGATCTCCGTCTTCTGAACCGCGCGATCAAACGGCTTCGGTTCAAGAAGCTCACTATCAGCAGATAGTATCTCAGATCCAGTCCGAGGACTGGTTTGTTACCAATATAGAGTTCTTATAGAGTTCTTCCCTTCGGCCTGTCACCCTCACCCCGCACTTTCACAAAGTGTGTGGATGCTGCTCTGGCTCCACTGCGAATCCAGGGCATCCGCATACTAAATGATATCGACGATTTGTTGATTCTAGCTCAATCAGAGCAGACGGTGTTTCGACATCGAGATGTCATTCTCACCCACATGAGAGAGCTGGGGTTAAGACTAAAACACCAAGAAGAGTGTTCTTTCTCCACAACAGAGAACCACTTATTTAGACGTGGTGTGGGACTCAACCTCGATGCAGGAACGTCTGTCTCCTGCTCGAATCGAGTCAATCCTCACGACGGTCATGAGGGTAAGAGAAGGCCAGTCAATCACTGTCAAACAGTTTCAGAGACTGCTGGGTCTGATGGCAGCGGCGTCCAATGTGATAACTTTTGGCCTGCTGTACATGAGACCCTTGCATTGGTGGCTCAGAACCAAAGGATTTTCTCCGAGGGGGAATCCGCTTTGCATGATAAAGGTCACGCGGCGATGCTTACGTGCCTTAGACATGTGGAAGAAACGTTGGTTCCTGGTTCAAGGCCCGACGTTAGGGGCTCCTTGTCGTCGCGTAAGGCTAACGACGGATGCCTCTCTCATGGGCTGGAAGCCGGTCATTTTTTTTTTTTTTTTTTTTGGTTTTTTGGCCGCTCTTCCCGGGTCTGGGGGAAGGCCATCATCTCTTTTGGCACATCAACTGCCGGGGAATGCTGGCCGTGTTTCGAGCTCTGACACACTTCCTTCCAGACCTAAGGGGGCATCATGTGTTTGTCCGCACAGACAACACATCGGTGGTCTCCTACATCAATCGGCGGAGTTATGGAAGCTGTGGGCATGGCCCCTGAGGGGGCACAGCTCCTAGCATCTGGTCTCTCAACTGAGGTTGTTGAGACTATACTCCAGTCCAGAGCTCCCGCCACTAGGAAACAGTATGCCTTGAAGTGGAAACTTTTCGCTTCATGGTGCGGACAGCGACTGCAGGACCCAGTCAACTGCCCAATTGGTACAGTTCTGGAGTTTCTGCAGGAGCGATTCTCCGCAGGGTTATCTCCCTCCACTCTGAAGGTATACGTGGCGGCCTTAGCTGCTTACCACGCCCTTCTGGGTGGTCAATCATTGGGAAGACACCCACTTGCCACTCGTTTCCTCCGTGGCACCCTGAGGCTGAGGCCGGTACAGTGCACCAAGGTGCCCTCATGGGACCTGGCTGTGGTTCTGGAGGGCTTATGCAATGCCCCCTTTGAACCCATAGAAGAAGTTCGGTCAAGTTGCTCAGGCTCAAGACCATCTTTCTCCTCGCTATTTCCTCACTAAAAAAGGATCGGGGATCTTCAGGCACTCTCTGTTTCATGCCTGGAGTTCGCTCCAGGCATGGTTAGGGCATTCCTTTACCCGAGGGCCGGGTATGTCCCTAAGGTGCCCACTTCTTCACCAGGGCCCATAGTACTTAAGGCATTCTGTCCTCCTCCGTACCAGGAAGTAGGCCAAGAAAGGCGTAATCTGCTCTGTCCAGTTCGAGCACTGGACGCTTACGCACACAGAGTTGCCCCGTCGCGTAAGGCAGATCAGCTTTTTGTTTGTTTTGGTCCGCCAAAGAAGGGATTTCCGGCGACCAAGCAGACTATGGGTAGGTGGGTGGTCGAGGCCATCTCACTAGCCTACGAGTCCTCTGGCCTCCCATCATCTATGGGGGTCAGAGCGCACTCGACCAGGAGTATGGCGGCCTCCAAGGCTTTCAGCTTGGGTGTGGCCTTGCAGGACATTTGTGCTGTGGCGGGCTGGTCCTCTCCACACACTTTTGTCCGCTTTTACAACCTAGACCTGGCTTCTACCCCAGGTTCCCAAGTTCTCTCTTCGTGATGTGCTCATAGGATACACACACACAGGCAGGGACTTGGTAGTATGGCGCAGTGGGTATTCTCGTTCCCAAAGCATCTCGACGCAGCTCGAGTTCCTGAAGGGGAACGTCTCTAGGTTACGTATGTAACCATGGTTCCCAGAGGGAACGAGACGCTGCGTCTCTTTGCCATACTCCTTGCATCCCTGCAGGCGCTACTTCATCGAAGCTGGTTTGCGCCCGGCCGGATGTGCCTTTATGCTTTCTGGTGCTTACGTCACCCTGCTCGTGACGTCTCGCTGCTCCATTGGACGGATTTGACACGTGCTTCAGAACGCGGTCACGCAAGGGCGTTCCCAAAGCGACTCGACGCAGCGTCTCGTTCCCTCGGGGAACCATGGTTACATACGTAACCTAGAGACGTTTTCTTATAGAGGCAGAATTAATGGGTCATTAATTTGGCAAGTGTCAAGGGTACTGAAGCTGCAAAGCAAGCCTCAGACCATCACACTAACACCAAATGGTGGACTGTGGTATGATGCTCTTTTTATTGACATGCTGTGTGGGTTTTACCCAGTGAACGGGACACACACCTTCCAAAAAGTTCAACTTTGTCTCATCAGTCCACAGAATATTTGCCCAAAAGTTTTGGGGATAATCAAGATATTTTTTGGCAAAAGAGAGACGAGCCTTTGTGTTCTTTTTGGTCAGCAATGGCTTTTCCCTTGGAACTCTCCCATGGAGGCAAGTTGAGGCAAGTGAGACCTGCAGTTCTTTAGATGTTGTTCTGGGTTTTTTTATGACCTCTTGGATGAGTTGTCGTTGTGCTCTTGGATTAATTTTGGTTGGCCAGCAACTCCTGGGAAGGTTCACAATTGTTCCAAGTTTTCTCAGTTTGTGGATAATGGCTCTGACTGTGGTTTGCTGGAGTTCCAAAGCTTTAGAAATGGCTTTATAATCTTTTCCAGACTGATACATGTCAACTATTTAGTTTTTATCTGTTCTTGAATTTCTTTAGATCGCGGCATGATGTGTTGCTATTTAAGCACACTTCACTTTATCAGACGGGTTCTGTTTAAGTGATTTATTGATTCAATAGGTCTGGCAGTAATCAGGCCTGCGTATGGCTAGTGAAATTTAACTCAGCTTTATAAAATAATGTGGTTAATCACAGTTCTTTCATGATTTAACAGGAGGGGCCAATTAATTTTTCACATAGGGTCACGTAGGTTTGGACAGCTTTTTCCCTTAATACATGAAATCATCATTTAAAAACTGCATATTATCTTTGTGCAATATTTAAATTAGTTTGATGATCTGAAACATTAAAGTGTGAAAAACATGCAAAAAAATAAGAAAGCAGGAAGGGGGCCAACACTTTTTCACACCACTGTATGTAAATAATAAGTAAATAATACAATACAAATCTATCAAATTAAAAGTAATTATAAGCAATTTGATTTATTAACAAAGCACAATTAATTCATTCAATTAAAATATTAAATTCAATTCAATTCAATTTAAAAAACCATGCTGTTTAATATTTTTGTGGAAACAATTTTTTCAGTTTTACATCTTTTTCACAAATAATATACAACAAAAACATTTAAAACAAAAAAGTAAGCTGCTTAATATTTGTCAAACTTTTTACCAAGTATATGATATTATTAACTATTTTAATGATTACACTCTCAGCAATAAAGGTACAGAAGTTGTCACTGGGGTGGTACCTTTTCAAAAGGTACTTATTTGAACCTAAAGGGTCCATTTTGGTACCTTAAAGGTACATATTAGTAGTAAAAGTGTACCTTTTGAAAAGGTACCTGCCCAGTGACAGCTGTTGTACCTTTCTACGTGTGTTTATGTAAACTGCACAGTTGCGCAGTATGGAAAATCAAAAGAAAAAAAACTAACAGGGTCAAGACCACTGAAAAAAAATCAAATGGCAGCTATTCAGCTGGCAGGTATTTGAAATAATCCTAAATCAACAATCTTCAAAGCAGGAAATATTTTGTGTTACATTAAGAAATTGCAATCCCTCGTCATACTACTGATTTGATTGGCTACCTTTAAAACCCTTTAATCTTTAAATTTTCTAGATTATTGCATTTATTTGGTGCTGCCAGATTAGATTTGTGTACCTCAGTGAATATTAATGATAAAATAAGCATTAAATAAATAACTTTACATCACACAGCAGCCAACACATGGACTGACCCTTTACCTAATCACATGCTAAAAAAAAACAAACAAAGCAAAATAAGTCTCATTCGTAATCATTAGCCGTGCACATGAGGATCACATTACACCACTCTACCTGACACTAATGCTAACAGCATCCAACCAGCAACTGTTTCCAACTGTTATGAATATTTCGCTCTGTGATGAGTGAGGCAGATGTTCATGGACTCCACTATCATGATGATTGCCAACCTGACATAATTCCTTTAATTAAGCGATTAGCTTTGGCTCAGTAGCCTGCTTATAGCACAACAACTCACATAAAGCTGAAGCTTATCCCCATGTTTGGGCTAACATATTATGCTTGTGGAAAAAAAACATATTAATAGCCTGGCCAAATGATTCCATGAAGCATATGTTGATCACGTAACACTCAGGTTAGTGTGTGTGAGCATATAGGCATCATGTGCTCTTTCATTGCAGGCCCAGCACCTTTCTTTTCTCTTGCCCCTCACAGTGTCCTCCTGGTGCAAAAATCTGTCGCTGAATTCCTACAGGATGGGCCTGTGTTGCAAACCCCCACTGGTCACTGCAGACCCTGCGGACCACTGAGACCAGAGGACCAGACTGTCTAAGCAGGGGGAGGAAAGGCAGTTCTGCAATCCAGTGCCTACAAATCCACAAAGGCTCATGAACAAGCCAGCTAGCACAATTTAACCCAGCAGAAACCGCTCAGATGGCAAATCAAACAAAAACTGCAAGGACTGACGTGCTTATTGCTTTAGGGGTGAGGTAATCCATTAGAAGAGAATTTGGAGAACAATTAATATATTTTTTACTCCACATAACATAGCAGTCCCCATAAGAGATAAATATTGATCTCTGCTTTCCCAGATACATGCATAAAGACGTCGCCAAGATGTCTGCCAAAGCGTGCATCATCTGAAAAGCAATATAATCAATTTTAAATGTCTTGTGTAAAAGCATCTGATATCAACTTAAAGGGATAGTTTACACTAAAATTAGTCTCAATTATTCAACCAACCTCATATTGTTCCAACACCTTCATACAAAAACACAAAAGAAAGTATTTTGATCGATGTTTTCCTACTGTTTTTGTGAAACAATAAAAGCCAATGGGGTCCAAAACAACAGTGGACCCCATTAACTTACCTTTTTAAAATATCTTCTTTTGTGGTTTGGAATGTCATGAGGGTGTCATGAGATTTTTTTCAGAATTGCTTGAATAGAAAGTCTCAAATATACATCACACACCACACCACACACACACACACACACACACACAACACAACAACGTATCTCAAAGACAACAACGATCCAGGAAACAGGTCCAATTCCTACCCCAATCTCACTGTGTTAGTTGAGGCAATGGCATTATGTCTGGCCCAGTCAGGCTTCTCAAACTAAACTATTACAATTCTGTTCAGAGCTGCTCTGAAATACACACTTTACCTCTAAACTCTCCCTTTCAACTGTCAGACTAAAGGACTCTAAGAACCCTCCACGTTTTTCTATAATTTAGGAATTAGTAGGGGTCCACACTCTCCCCCTCTGATGCTACTTCTTTGAACTAAATCCTGAGAGAAGGGCTCTTCAAAGCAACCTCTCCTGATCCCTGCATTGTATCACACGTGCCCTATTTTAAGAGGAGGCTCGGCACACCAACACATCCATGGTATGCTCACCAATAGAGAGCAAAATGTTCCCCCTCGGGATGCTGCTGTCTCCTGGCTAGACTACGAGTCGTCTAAAGGCAAATGGATTCGCACCCGGAAAGCCTGTGGGAATGCCTGCTTACACATTCAGAATTTTGCTGTCAGTTTGTATTTTTACAATGCAAAGCCTCTTGTAGGCTTTCTGGAAATTTCTACTTCACTAGATACATGAAATGCTACATAAAAAGTGGGCCGTTCTCTGTGGATGCTAGCTGGAAGGGGGCTGACTACATTCTTGCATTAGCACCCTATCTATTACAGACCCCACAGGGAGCTTGTAGGCAATGGCAGATGCATTGTTGATGCCCTCTTGTTGCACTTTCCTCTGTAGAGTGCCTTCTTGTGTTAAGAGAGCATGAGGGTTTAGCAATCTTAGCACCTATGTGGCGAAATACTTTAGGCAGTCGAAAAGAGGAAACATAGTCTTTTAGAGATATCTTGGCTCTCAAACTTCTATCTATAAAGGACTGCAAAGCAGACGGAAACTTCAACCTTTTACAACAGTGTAAAATGTCATGAGGTAATTATGCTTTCGAAAACATTTCCACTACAAAATCCTCAGGAAATTCTACTATTAGCTGGATATGTCAACATTTCCTCTTGGAAAAATCATTTACAAGACTAAAACGTATTTTGGACACTTAAACATTCCTGAATGCCATTACAAAATCAAAGCAAGTGATCATACGCTCTTAAAAATAAAGGTTTCTTCAGCATAAATGGCAATATGTGATTTTTTTTTTTTAATGCAAAACCTTACCAAATAAAATAAATAATGAGATAAAAGACCTCGAAATATTGTGGCTCACTGAACATCTGAAGGTAATGAGTTAATTGTGCAACTGGATTAAAATCATCTAAGACAAGCCAGGCTAGAGGGCCTGAATCGGTCACTGGCCTTCATTAACTTGTTGCACTCTGCCTGTGGAGATTCCTTTAGTGGTTTAAATTGAAATCTTATTATTTTTGAGAGACACTGGATTGCTGTGTGCTCCTTTTGTGATTCAGTTTGTATATTTTTGGCTCGGAAATCTCACCGGTAAATGACAAAGCTGCTTTTCACTGCTTAAATCAATCCCCAGACTACCCTTGGCTCTCCCAAACTTAGTTTTCAAAAATGTGTTTTGAATCTTCTAGAGGGGAAGACACCAGCTTTTGCATTTCAAAGAGTCAGAGGTTACACAGGAATGTACAAAGTTCTGAATTCCCCAAGAAAAAAAAAACAATGATCTTGGCTATCTTCAGTGTTATGATACTTCAAAAACAGATGAACAATAAACTGTTCTGGTAATAAGTCCCTCAAAATCAAGTAAAGATCTGGTGATTGTCAATAGTGACAGAAAGTTTGGTTCCCTAAATATTAAAAACAAAATGTACCATATGTCACAACAAGCTTTTTTTGGTTACTGGATTTTTCTTCATCTGTGGGCACTTTTGGTCCCATGGACTAACAGAAACGTCATTAACATACCATTTGATCACCACCATTATAATACACATTTCAAACTCATTAGTTTACATAATGTTTCTACTAACAATGCCCAACAGCGTATTCAGACATATTCTGTCATCCCCCCACCCCCCCAGAACCACCATGAACAAATCCCATTTCCACCATTTGTTTTGTGGAATTTCTGGAATAAAATGGCTGGCTCCTGTGTTTTACAAAGTCTAACTTTGTACCTAGCATGTTATATATCCTAAATACACATTAAATAATATTGTCATGGTTTTTGAATACTTTGACAAAATTACAGCATGACTGCAAATGACACATAATAAATATTCATACATTGACTTTTTTTTTGTTTGCACATAGCACGTCCAATATTTCATTTCAAGCATGCTTTTCACTGAAAGTACAATAACTTGTTTCCTTTAAACATTGATATAATGAATTTTCATTCAACAATACTGAACTCCTATATTTAATACTTAAAAAAGAAAAACAATTATGATTGTATTATTTGATTATTATATTATTGTACTTTGAATAGAAGTGTCGGCTAGAGAGCAAATGATCACATCTATATATACTAAGCCTAGGGAGAATAAAAATAAAACTTAAAAGTTTTCCAAGAACTTAATACTCCCTTGTTTGTCACGGAAACACCTGCCTCACCAGTTGAATCAGCCTCCTACACCCGCTCACAATCACCTGATTACTGATCACGAACACCTGCACCCACTTACCACACCACTCAAATACTCACTCACCTCATTCACTCATCGGCTGGTCTCAAGGTTGCAAGCTAATCTGTCCTGGTTCGTCGTCTTCCAGTCTGCCTGTTCCCCTCGGAATCCTCAGTTCTCGGCCGAAGATAAGACTGTGTTTTGCTTCCCTTACTGCCTATGTTGAACTCCTTTTGGTTGGAAGCCTCTCTTAAGTTCCTGTGATTAAACGCTCGGCTTAACGTTATCCTGCCTGTCTGCCTCTTTGTCCCGGTTGTGACAGTTATTTAGAGGGAAAAATAGTACAAATCTGTAAGTTTTAATAAAAAAGCAACCCCTGGAACACAAAACTGCTTGTAGCCGCACAAACATCCATCAATTGTCAGATATAAACATATCACAACATTTTGAACATCATTATGATAACGTTTATGAAAGTCAGTCCATTCTGCTTGAATCCTGTGACAGCTGCCACACTGCACCGTCTCTTAGTCTTTTCTTTTCAGCCTGGAGTGCAGCGATTGTTTTATTTGATTTATGATAGATTTATTCAACCTGCCTGGCCGCGTATGTCCCCAAGGGCGAAACCCATACAAGTGCAGCCTCCCCTGCTGGCTCCATTTCCACATTTGCCTAAGCTGTGAGCACCATGCAGACACCACATGTTCTCCTATGTGAGCGAACGTATTAATTATTAAATCAACAATCCTGTAGGAAACAGATGGCACAGATAGCGGGCAACTAACACACGTCTGCCTGGCATTTTGTGTGTGTGTGTGCTACTGTTTGTAAGTGGGTGGTTTTAGACTACCTAGGATCTGTCACATGTCCCAGCGGTACCTTGTGCCAGTTGGCTCAGATGCTGAATTGTGTGTATTGCATAAATATCACTAGTGCAGTTATTTTTTGTTTTAAAATCCAAACAAAAATGTGCTTTCTGTTTGTTCTTTCTGCTACATGATGTTTACAATGACAAGAGCTGAAGTGCTAAAAAGTCATCATCACCTAGTGTTTAACTAGCGTTTGTGATCAATAAACACTACTGTGTTTGTTAATGCACTCTCAATTTGGACTTGTATGAATACATCAAGCTGTGATGCACTTCTACAACGCACAGCTCATGGCTCAACACTAAACTATAATGAATGGTGTTGCTAAAAACAAACTTTAACACAAACACGCCTCATCTATTAAAACTCTGCATCACAGAGAAACTGTCAAGCCAGATTCTTTCAGATTGTTTTCTCAAAATAACTTAACTTACAAAATAAGTAACTACAGCTATTTGCAATGGGCAGGAAAATTGATTAAATGATTAATTTTCTCGCAAAGATGAAAATTCTGTCATCATTTACTCACCTTCAAGTCGTTCAAAACCTGTATTAGTTTCTTTCTTCTGCTGAACACAAAAGTACAATTGACGTAGCCATTTACTTCCATAGTAAATTTTTATGGATTCATGTCCTTCCATCAAATGGTTTGTTAACCCAACATTCTTCAAATTACTTCTTTAGTGTTCAACTGTGAAATAAACTCATGCATGCTTTGCACAAGTGTGTAAATGATGACAGAATTAAAATATTTGGGTGCTATTCTTTTAATTATATAATATGATGATTAAATAATCAAATGAATTGCAATTAATCACATTCATCAATATTTGCTGCAAATTATGCAATAGTGGGGTAGAAAGACAAACCAATGAATAGACATTTCAAAAAGTAGCTTAATAATTACTTGTACTTAATTAATGTGGTAAATTGACCCTGGTATTAACATTTTCACTGAATTTTCCGAAGTAATTTTAATGTCACACATCCACTCCCGGAATGCATAGTAATATACTTGGCTTTATGGTGCAGTTAATGCTGAACAACTGGCTTAATGTATTTTTTTTATGGTAAAGTGAGTTTTGTTAATTGCCAAGGAGATGCGTTCTGGGAAAGTTGCTTTCCAAATCATATGTTTATTTTGTGAACAAATCCGACTTGATAAGCTCTGCTGCTTGTCTGAGAGAAAGACGTTCTCTCTCTGTGAGCTTTATTGCCTTCTGTTTCTGATTCTAATTTAATTTGAATGTGAATAGCATCATCATCAGTGTTGATTGTGTATTGAATTTTTTTTTTCATCCTGCTAAGATATGGTTCTCAAATGGTGGGTGAGTGACGCCAAAAACTTAACAACAACAGTTTGCTGAGGGTGACCAGGCAACTGCTTGTGTCTTGAAGTACTATTCACAGACTACAATAGAAAGACACAATGACAGAACAGCAGCACTGAAAACCATTGCTGTTGCAGACACATTTACATTTAGCAATAACCTAGGGGGGGGGTGGGGGGGGGGGGGGGGGGGGGGGGGGGGGGTGATATGGAAGAATAACAAGTCTGTAGTCAGTTCTTCTGATGGCCACATTTAAAATATTCTGCAGTGGGGACTTGACTCCACTTCATTTGCTCCACAGTGGCAGGCCCAAATGCCAGGCAGGCCACTGGGGAGTCTTAGTACAGAAAGGCTAAAAGGTTTAAAGACTTTGCCGTACCTCTGAGTACCACTGTTATGCTTTTAAGTTACGATACCAAAGACTTCATGACTCTGAATTTTTTTTTCACACTCATTGTGCAAAAGCAGATTTTAAAGTGGTCATATGATGTGATTTCAATTTTTCTTTCTCTTTGGAGTGTTACAAGCTCTTGGTGCATCAAGAATATCTGTAAAGTTGCAAAGACTAAAGTCTCAAATCCAAAGAAATATTCTTTATAAAAGTACAGAGTCAGCCACACCTACAGAAATGTTCTTTCTAACACGCCCCCCACATATCTACGTTACTATGTGGAAATATTAGCATAATGCAAACCAAATGTGCACGCAAAGAAAGAATGCGTGGTTTCAGCAACCGCAGTTTGGTTGATGCAGCCATGTCAGGGAGATGCTGTGTTTCAGTGTGAAAGCAAAAGCACTTTATTTGGCCTTCAGGAAGTAGATGCAATTAGGAATCATTGGTTAAGATTTATTCACAACCCAGATGTTCGAATTTGTGCCACGCATTTTATGGACGACAGTTTTGTGAACCTAGAAGAGTACAAGGCTGTTGTGCCCAAAGGTATTTTCTAAAAAAATTGGTAATTTCCGACTTTGCTATGACAATCTGGCGCTTCTGAATCAGCACTGGGCATATGTTTGTCTTATTTAAGTATTTGCTATTGATGATTCAATGCGGAGTTTTTGCGCAGCACAGAGTACACTCGTGTGTGGGTGTGTGAGGGGAACAGGGTCACATCACAGGAGAGTGAACTGCCTGTCATAAATCATAGCACGTCAGCTGTCTTAACCGCGGCTTGTGTACTGCATCACTGTGTCTGTCAGTGACTGTTGCCCTTTCGGGCTTGAACTGATGGTAAAACTAACGACATTATTCACTGTCTTGATATTTACTTTGAAAGCTTGAAGCTGGTTATTATGGTAAGGGGCGTTACATTTTCCGACGCGTGCTTGTGGTGTTCGGCCAATCCCAATGCCCTGGGTCAGCTTCCCATCAAATCAGACTGCTCTAGTCAAAGGAAGTGGCTTTGTTGACATTAATGTTTTTAAGAGGCGGGGCATAGAGGAGCCTACAATAATGTCATAGTTGAAAAATTATGGTTTTGAACAGTACAGCCATGTCAACATATTCTGTATACCAGACAACAAATATGATCTTTAAAATAGGCATCATATTACCCCTTTAAGTTAGATTGAAGTGGCAGAAATAGTCGTTGCAATGAAAACATTTCTATTAAAAGGAGGGTGGACTGTGACTTGGTGCAATACAGTAACATCATAGTTAACAATTACTTGTTTACATAGGATATACATGTATGTATATTATTTAGTCACTTATAGGCTATATTTTGACATAATTGTTCTAATTCAACATGCCATGGGAAGTTTTCAGTTTTGATTATTGGGGGGGGGGGGGGGGGGTTACTCCCCCCATCCCCCTGCAAACACGACCCTGGTCCGTGTTATATTATATTCTTTCTATAGTAGTATACAAAAGTTTTTATTATATTTTCCATTAGCTGTAATCTTTCTTTTTCAGTTTCATTTAACCTGTTGCTTATTTGTTTTGTCATTTTAATATGAAAATTAAAAATCTTCTTTGTTTTACCATTTCTTTTATTTTTTTCAGTTTTAGTTTTTTATTTATTTCCAGTTATTAATTTTAGTGCTTCAACTTATTTCAGTTAGTTAACGTTTCAGTAACATTTAAAATGTTCATTTAGTTGAAATTTCATCTAATCTTAATGTTTTTTTCAGTTTAATTTTACGTTAATAATCGTTACGTTAATTGCATTCTAATAAAACGTTAATAATCCTGACTTGGCCAGTAAAGGTGGACAGAAGCATTTTTATTTTATTACTCTACTTTTTTCAAGTACCTATCTGTATTTTATTTGTTTTATTTGAGGAAATGTTACTTTTACTTCACTATATTCCAAAGTCTAATACCACATTTACTCCACTACAGTACATTTCATTAAAAACATATTGTTGCCTTATTTATCTAAACAAAAAAAAAAATCACCAACCTCTCTGAGACACTGTCCAGTGAATCAGACTGATCTGACTGCAGCTGTTCTTGAGTCAACAACTCACTGATTCAATGATTTAGTCAAAATGAGCCAAGAACCGTGGTACCAATGGACCTTGAATGTGTGTGTGACTGATGGCGCAAAACGTAGATTAATAGTGCTGATATTTATTTTGAATTATTATAAATCATATTTTATGTCATGATCAATGGACAGATTTATGTCATGATCGGATTTATGTCATGACTAACAGTTATTTGTGAGTGAACTAAATCTGCTGTAAAGGGGTGAGCTGTTTAGGCACATTAATGTGGACATGTCTGCATTAGTGTGTCTCATCATCTGTTTGGGATTTACTCTCAGAAAAGAAAGTACAAAGCTGTCATTGGGACATCCCCAGTGAAAACTCTGTACTTTCTTTTCTAAGTTACCTATTTTAGTTTTTAATTTTATTTTTTTTTAGTTACCTGTACCCTATTTACCCCTAAATGGTATTTATTAGCTTTTACCTTTTGAAAAGGTCCTGCCCCAGTGACAGTTTTGTACCTTTTTTAAGCTACATCTCTCTCAAATGTGGCAGTTTCAAATGAAATAAACTTTAAATCTTAAGTTTGCTTCTCCTATAATGTTTAACATTTTGCCCAATGTGACGTCTGTACATTGTATTTTCATACTATTTGTTGCTACATATTTATCAACAATTTTTTTTTATAAAATATGTAAAATTATTTTTAAGGCCAGGCTTGAACCTACTGTGCATCTCTTGCATGACGACCACAATATCCAACTTGCCTGGATCAAGATAGCTACTAACTACAGTACAGCATGACCTGATTAAGGGGCTCTTTTTTGCTTTTAAATTCAGTACACATGAATTCCAACAGGGCTCTCAGTAATGAGGGAAAACCCTTATCGCTAGCTAAAAAAAAACAGCATCTAGTGGTAATCACATGTTCCAGTAAGCAACTAGCTGTGGTGGAAGCCCTCCCTGATGTCTAAATATAAATCAGAGCATTATCCTTGCTAGCCCACTCCTCCGTCCCACTGATTGGATGAGCGATTTCTCTTTTCGCCATCCCTGTGTGAAGAAAGGCTTAGCACGCCAAGTTAAATTGCTTCCTTTGAGGGCAGATAAAAGTCCATGCATTATTAATCCCCCCATGTTACTTCTGTTACACCAAAGGACAGCTAATGAATCTTGTAGACATGTAGCATCAATGTCTCTGTCTAACAGCCATAGCTGTGTTTTACAGAGAAATTCACCTTCAAATTCACTCAAATAAACGACAAGTGGTTTGGATGCTGTATACTGACATAAATATAGTATAATGTCAAAAATAATAGAATTAATCTGGATTTAGAATTGGGTTGAAAATATACTGCTTTCAAATTATTATTTTATTATATTATTATTATTATTAACATTATCTGCAAGTACACTTTGATAATATACATTTCTTTTTTTGTCAAAAATTACATAAAACCATACTTTACAGGGCTGCCATACAATATTATAAATCATAAATGCATTGAAAAATTCTAAAGTGTTTCTCTGATATCTACATAAGGTATGTGGCTTAGGTCAGGCATAAATCTCCAGAAACGGTTTTCCACATGTCCATTTACAACCCTGATTTGGCCCTAGAATTAACTGGTCGGTTTTACCTATTTGAAGTTTCATGAATAATAATGTTGAGCTCTGCTCTGATTGGCTGTTTCACAGTGCGGCTCAATGTTGAGCTCTGCTCTGATTGGCTGTTTCACAGTGCGGCTCATTTCAGTAGCTCACACAGCAGGAAGGAAACACAGGGAAAATATATATTTCAATACTGTCTCTCGCAGTTATATCATTGGGTGATTATACTGTATATAAATTGCGGGCATCAGGGTGCCGCTATTATGCCTGGCATTGAAACCGCTTTTGAATGCACGCTCTCTTTTACTTTCACTTTCGAGATTTGCGATCACATGTGCTCTGTGTAAACTACAGCGGCAGTACTTGCCACACATTTTACAATATCAGATGCTTGTCAGAGGTTCTCAGGATCTGTAAATTATTCGCCATCATCCTCAGTCATCTCTCCTTACTCTGTTTATGTGGTAAGTGAAATCTTATGTACTGTAATGTAACAGGCTACCGCTAGCAAGCAGCTAACCATGTCCCTTTAGTGGCTCGCATTATTTTATTAGAACGCACATTATTTGCTTTCCGTGCTTTTCTGAATACAGACACCAACCCATCACTGCACAATCCATCCCCTGCACAGCCTGGAACATAAAATTTATTTCCATGATCTGCCATTTTCTCTATTATCCTCGCTTGTTTCTTCACAATACCTCCAGAATTTCTGATGATTCGGCTGTGCAGGTTCGGCTGGCGGCTGGCATAGAACATGGTATATGCAAATGTTGGGGGCGTAACTATTAGTGATCCCGACTGTAACGTCACAGTCGGTGTTATGTTCTGATTCGCCTATTTTTCAGTGGTCTTTTGCATGCACGAGATTTACATAAGAAGGAGGAAACAATGGTGTTTGAGGCTCACGGTATGTCATTTCCATGTACAGAACTGTTATTATTCAACTATGCCAAGGTAAATACAGTTATCCATTCTATGGCACCTTTAAAAACATTATAGAAACATTATAAAAACATACTGCATTTAAAACATACTGCATTACTATACATGCTGCATTTAAAAAATGCTATAATAAAATAGCCAGTTGTGAGTGCATTTACTATTTATATCCAAGACTATAACTAACTTTGCCAAACAGCATCCAGCTGGAACATTTGGAACACATAAAAGAGCGTAAAGGTAAGCTGCAAATAAAAAGCAAACCGTGTCTATGAAGGTCGGATGACAGTCTTGCTAAAGATTCCAAGTGACAACTCTCAACAAGAATCCATGGATTCTATTGTGCAGTCTTTGAAGATTTTACAGTGTGCTACCTGAATGAAGAACTCAAAATGACTCAGTGTCTTCTGAAAACATGACTAGTGTCCCTCATTCAATAACACTTATGTAACCTTCACATTAGAACAGATTCACAAAGTCTAAATGCAGTAAAATATAGGCTCACTTCTCAAGGCTCAATTCTTGCACCGTTCTTGTTTAGCCTGTATATGCTCCCACTAAGTCAATTAATGAGAAAGAACCAAATTGCCTATAACACCTATGCTGATGATACCCAGATTTACATAGCCATATCGCCAAATGACTACAGCACCATTGACTCCCTCTGCCAATGCATTAATGAAATTAACATTTGGATGTGCGAGAACTTTCTTCAGTAAAACAAAGAAAAACGTCTCGGGTTACTAGTAACCATGGTTCCCCGAAGGAACAGACGCTGCGTCGAATGCTTTGGAACGCCCCCGGCAAGACAACCGTACTGAAGCAAGTGTTAAATTCAGTCCAATATCGAAGTGAGGGGGAGCAGTTTCATCGAGCGGGGTGACGTGAGCAGCCAGGAAGCATAAAGGCGCATCCGGCAAGCGCGCATTTACTTCTGCGGAAGTCGAGCCGCCTGCAGGATCAGGGAGTATGTCGGATACACAGCGTCTCGGTCTCCTTCGTGTAACCAGATTACAATGTAACCTCGGAATGTTCGCCTTCAGGAACTCGAGTTGCGTCGAACGTTTTAGGAACGAGAATACCCACTGCGCCATACAACCAAGTCCCTGCCTGTGTTTGTATCTTATGAGCACATCACGAAGATAGAACTTGGGAACCTGGGGTAGAAGCAAGGTCTAGGTTGTAAAAGCGGACAAAAAAGTGTGTGGAGAGGACCAGCCCGCCGCAGCACAAACATCCTGAAGGGCCACGCCCACTGACAAGGCCTTGGAGGCCGCCATACCCCTGGTCGAGTGCGCTCTGACCCCCATGGGTGACTGGAGGCCAGAGGACTCATAGGCCAGTGTGATGGTCTCGACCTCCCACCGACTCATAGTTTGCTTGGTCACTGGAATCCCTTTCTTAGGTGGACAAAAGCAAACAAATATCTGATCTGCTTTACGCCACTGGGCAGCTTGGTGAACGTAAGGCTTGATAGGTCCCCTATCCTCTTCAGCGAGGATATAGCGAGCAAGAAGATAGACTTAAGCGTGTGGAGCTTATCTGAAGTGTCTTCGATGGGTTCAAAGGGAGCTCTGCACAGAGTCTCCAGAACCACTGCCAGCAGACCATCAGACTCGGCTATGCAATTCAGTTCGTCCGGCATCTTCCCACTCCACTTCCGTGAGGGTTGCAGATGCCCGTCTTGCGTCCAGAAATCGCAGTCCTACTGGTGAAGGACGCGATAGAGCCGGTCCCTCCAGCCGATATGAAGACGGGGTTATACAGCCCCTACTTCATTGTACCCAAAAGGAGTTTGGTTACGACCCGATCTTGGATCTGCAATGTCCTTGAACCGGGTCCTTCACAAGCTTCCTTTCAAGATGCCCGCAGAAGTCGCATCTTCAATGCGTCCGTCCCCCAGGATTGATTTGCAGCGATCGACCTGAAGGACGTGTACTTTCATGTTTTGATCCTTCCGCACCACAGACCATTTCTGCAGTTCGCGTTCGGAGGATGTGCATATCAGTACAAGGTCCTGCCCTTTGGGCTGTGCCTGTCACTCCGTGTCTTCATGAAAGTTGCAGAGGCAGCCCTTGTTTCCCTGAAAGAGCAGGGCATTCACGTTCTCAACTACCTCGATGACTGGCTCATACTCGCTCAGTCTCAGGATTAGTTGTGCGAGCACAGGGACCTGGTGCTCCGGCGCTTCAGCCTGTTGGGTCTTTGGGTCAACTGGGAAAATAGCAAACTCTCCCCGACGCAGAGGATGATCTCTTTTCTCGGTATGGAGTTGGGTCGAACAGACAGTACGCCATATGCACCTAAACAGCTGTTCATATATGTAAGTGCTTCCCGAAACCTCCTTCGGAAAGGATGGGGCTTCCACAACGTTCCTGTTCCAAATGGTACGGGTACATTTTCCCAGTGTTATCCAATCTCACTAAGTGGGTAGTGCTTCGCAACAGTGACTGGCCTTCTTTTTGCAAGCCCCAGCCTACGCCGAAAAGGAGACGCAGGAGGCTCGCACAGGAGACTGGAAGGGGCAGCATCCATGGCATTTTGGTAGGGATCCCAATTCGTCGGTCATCCGACGTGACGTCGAGAGTTACCGACTGAAAGGGAATGTCTCGGTTGCGTATGTAACCCTCGTTCACTGAAGGCTGTACCACCGCTGAGCGGCTGGGTCAACGGCTTGGCTCCTCAGTGAAAACCTGAGTATGCGTTGCACCTCTGTCATAGCTCGCACGCGATCACGGCGCTGTCATGCAAATCATGTCGCATGCCAATGTGCTTTGGCTCGTTTAGTTTACACTCTAAGTGTATTGGTCTCTCTAAGCGAGATCCCAAAGTTGGTCATTACCGATGTGACGTCTCTGTTCCTTCCTTCAGGGAATGAGGGTTACATACCTAACCGAGACGTTTTTTTTTTTAGTTCATGTGACAAGACTAAAGGTGCATAATTATAGAAATTTTCTTTAAATCTCAGCACAGATTAAACAAAAAACTTTTTTGGAATGTGTTTATGACTTATTTGGTTGATTTCATTTTTATTTAATACTTGTGATGCCAGTAACACAGCTGCTCCATTATGCAACTCTCACCTTCTTGGTGTCTATATCATCCAGGTGATTCTGGACAAACTGTATCGTTGCATTGAAGTCAGCCTGGTTGAACTCATATGGAATGTTCCAACCTAAAGTTCCAAATTTTCGCCTCTCTTGGACAGTGGAATGGAGGAATGCCACACCGTACAACATGGGCCTCCACTGGACCATGTTACTCGCATCAAGAATATCCTGACTGATACCTGGAAGACATTATTAGGCAACACCAATTTCAAGACTTTTATAATTATTAACACAGCCCACACATACCTTTTTATTCATGAAACTGACATATCATTAACTTGATTAACTTTGAATAATGAGGCTCTTCTATAAATAATCATCCAGCCCAGATTTCTATAGCTCCATTAATGTTTCTAATCCATCAGTAGCCTCAAGTGATGGTTGAATCTTTCAACAGGCAGAGTAAAAAAAGCTTCTAAGATAGCCTGAGCTTGACATAGAGTCATGGAAAACTGACAGCTGAAGAAAGACACAATATCCAGAGATGCCAGGCTCACCTCCAGTCCTCTTAAGTCCAGCTTTCAGTCCCTGAGGAGGCTCGTTGGTAAATTTGATTGACATTTGCAGGAGAGTGATAGGAAAGTGTCTGTGGACCTCAGTGGTCATCCACAGTCTGAAGGTGTCATGAACGCTGTCCGTCTCTGTGATTGTATCCATGAGTTCATCCATAAAATGCAGACCCAAATGACAGTTTTGAAGTAAAGCCCAGCCTCCCTAATAGAAAAAAAAATCAACACTTTTGGGTGGAATCAGCCTAGGAATGGCTTATTGTTGTTTCTGAATATATTAAGCTGGCACAGGAGCAAGTTTTAACATCAAAAATGGTTGAGTATGTACATACATTAGCCATGGAGTGCTGCAAAAGTTTGCGTGCATGAACTTCCTGCCCTTGTCCCATTGAGACGTAACGAGATTTAATTCTCTGTCGTTTACCCAGGGCTATGATTGGGTCTGTTGGGTCTGAACCCATGGACAGGAAGCAGATGAGAGGGGTGCGAGCGTCCGACTCCTCCCAGGTCTTCTCCAGGTCCAGAATCACTCCCTCAGCGTATCTCTCCCCCATTGAGTGCATTATGTACTTTCGTGCATTTCAATTATGCAATAAAAAACAAGTAATTAGCCTGATGCAATTAAAAGTTGTCACATTTATTCATATAGTGCTTTATATACTCCAGATTTGTTCAAAGCAGTTTTAGAATCAGATCAGAATCAGAAGAGCTTTATTACCAAGTATGTTTACACATACGAGGAATTTGTGTTCGTGACAGAAGCTTCCACCGAGTGGAACAGAATGACAGTGACAGAACAAAAAAAACACAGATAATAAAAAAATAGAACAAGTAGATAAGGAATAAAACATATAATTGACAATTGTGTGTGCAGGTATATTACAAGGTATATATATATATTTTTTTTTTGTACAGGTACTGTATATTATGTGCAAATTTGAGGTGTAGGCTGAGTGTGTGTGTTAGATATATAAGTGTATGAGTGAATAAATAGTGGGTGTTCCACAGTTATTGTCAAGTGTTAATTAGATGGATGGCCTGAGGGAAGAAACTATTCCTGTGCCTGGTCGTTCTGGTGCTCAGAGCTCTGTAGCGTCGACCAGATGGCAAAAGTTCAAAGAGGGAGTGTGCTGGATGTGAGGGGTCCAGAATGATTTTGCCAGCTCTTTTACTCATTCTGGATGAGTGCAGTTCTTGGAGAGTAGGGAGTGTTGTACCAATGATTCGCTCCGCAGTCCGGACTACCCTCTGAAGTCTAAGGTCAGATTTGGTAGCTGAGCTGAAACAGACAGTTACTGACGTGCAGAGGACGGATTCAATGACTGCAGAGAACTGTTTCAGCAGCTCCTGTGGCAGGTTGAACTTCCTCAGCTGGCGAAGGAAGTACAACCTCTGCTGGGCCTTTTTTACAATGGACTCAATGTGATTGTCCCATTTCAGGTCCTGAGAGATGGTGGTGCCCAGGAACCTGAATGTCTCCGCTGTCGTTACAGTGCTGTTCATGATGGGGAGTGGGGGGAGTGCAGGGGGGATTCTCCTGAAGTCCACGGTCATCTCCACAGTTTTGAGCGTGTTGAGCTCCAGGTTGTTGAGACTGCACCAGACAGCCAGCTGCTCGACCTCCTGTCTGTAAGCAGACTTGTCTCCGTCCTTGATGAGACTGATGACTGTAGTGTCATCTGCATATATTTCAGGAGCTTGACAGAGGGGTCTTTATATGTGCAGTCGTTGGTGTACAGGGAGTAGAGCAGTGGAGAGAGAACACAACCCGGAGGAGCACCAGTGCTGATCGTACGGATGCTGGATGTGTATTTTCCCAGCCTCACTAACTGCTGTCTGTCTGTCAGGAATCTGTTGATCCACTGACAGACGGAGGTGGGCACTGAGAGCTGAGATAGTTTGGGCAGGAGTAGGTTTGGGATGAAGGTGTTAAAGGCCGAGCTGAATTCCACAGACAGGATCCTCACATAAGTCCCTGGTATGTCTAGATGTTGCAGAACATAATGCAGTCCCATTTTTACTGCATCGTCCACAGACCTGTTAGCTCTGTAGGCAAACTGAAGAGGATCCGCAAGGGCCTAATGTCTCTTCAGGTGGGCCAGCCACCATTCTTTCAATACTTCATGACCACAGATTTTAGAGCCACGGTCGAGTCATAAGTCCAGTAATTTTTGGGTTTCGTCTTTGGACGGGGATATGGTGGAGCGTTTTGAAAGCAGAAGGGACTTCCGCACGCTCCAGTGATCTGTTGAAGATCAGTGTGAAGATGGGGGCCAGCTGGTCATCACAGGATTTCAGACAGGCTGGTGTATCACAATCTGGGCCTGGTGCTTTTTTCTTTTTCTGCTTCTGGAAGACCTGGCGCACCTCATCTTCACTTATCTTAATTTCAGGTGTGTGGGAGAGGGGGGTTGCTGGAGGTGTGCATGGTTGTGTGGAGAGGTGTTCAGGGTGGGTGTGGGTGTCTTTTCAAACCTGCA
>JADLZN010007527.1:0-135000 GCA_018155175.1 Sinocyclocheilus anophthalmus
CCCGTGTCTACCACTTAAAAAGCATGTTTAATGCAGATTGGGGCTTGTCTTATTAGGCCTGTGAATGCAGCCTCGCCTCACCTCCGTGTCCTGTTTTGTCCATCTCTGGCGATTTCAAATGACTAATGAGCCTTTAAAACTTAAATCAGGTGTGAAGCAGTCAGTGTCTGGAATTCAGTGTGTTTTCCAAAAATGCTTGCTGATGGCAGAGCAGCCCTTGGGGCACGGAGCAAAGATCTGAGATAGCTGAATGATGTTCAATTGATCATTTCAAAACACACAGGAACTCACACCTATTAACCCACCCACCTACAGTGACATACACACTCACGCAGAGGAGACCTGCATGCTGAAATACACACACGAGCACGCAAACACGACACCAGCCAGTGCTGCTTTTTTTTTTCGTGCAATCCTCTCATGATTCTATGGGGGGCAAACGGCACTTAGGCACAGCCAGAAGACACGGACATGGAAATGCTGTTTTAGATTTCCTTCCGAGCCAATGAAAGACCTGGAACAAATCAATCTAACAAATAATTTAAAGTGAGAGGCACGCCCGGCTGCGCTGATGGTGGAGGAAGTGGGAAAATGAATTAAAGATTGAAGGAAACTGTCACTTTGGGTTACAGAAACTAACTAAACAGGTTTATGCTTTTGCCACTGAGGGTTGGGAAAATGCTGAAAGCAAATTCACAGCACTTGCACTGGCACAGAGTAAAATGCATTAGCTGGCCAGGGAAGCCCTCTTGCAGGATATTTACATCCACTATTTAAGTAATATATGCATATGGCTGATAAAGCTTTCCTACTATCAAACATTTATGTGCATCTGCAATATACAAACTTCAAGGATTAATTTACCCATTATGGATCAGTTTCTAGCTAGCCAAATAATTTAGATGTAGTTTAGTATGTTAATGAAGTACGTATACCAAATTTATTTGAAACTCAGTTTTTGTATGAAAAGCATGAAAAGCACCTAACTTAGCTGAACCAGATTTAAAAATAAAATCTCTCAAAGTGTTCACAAACTAAAAAAAGTCACAATTTCTACAAATGTTCATTTAAGTTAATTTTGTTGCTTACCCCTGCTGAAGACAACACTCTCATAGGGGATCTTGTTCCTGGTCTCCAGACTTGAGCAGTTCCAGCGGTGTCCTCTGAACTGATGCTGGCACTCATGGATGGCGATCTGGATGCCCTGTATGGCTGAGGCTGTCACATCTGGATGTCTCATACATACGTCCAGCTGTTTCTTTGTTAGGCCGGGCAAGGTCAAACACACCGTGTTGGCATTGAGAATGGGGTCAAAGGGGATCTTTAGTCCCAGGATCTCATTTGAGTCTGCCCTAGAAGAGAGAATGAAACCTTATCATGTATCTACATCTGCACGGAAAAGGTAATAAATAAAGAGGTAATAAATAATAAATACCCTGCGTTCTTCTGCATTGTTTATGTGTTTAAAATATATAAAGATCCTTTATTACTGGATCACACAAAACTGCTGTGGCACACATTAAAGGGACAAAAGAACCACTGAGAAGCCTAATGCTCATGATCATTACAAAATACACCATGTGCTGGAAATAGACACCATATTATAAATGCAGAAAATATGGCATCAAATGGGGCTGATTTGAAGCAATTACGAATGAGTTAACTTGACAAATAGCAGATGCAAAGCTCCTTCCATAACAGTACAAGTAAGAAAAGTTTTGTGAAGTAAATATAAGCAACTACAAACTTAACTCAGTGTATAAACTAACTACTACATTGCAAACTAGGCTACCAGTACAATATAATAATATCAAAGGAAAATGCGAATAAAGTAATAAATAAACTGCAAACAAACTGTAAGTGGGTTCACTGATATTAAATTAAGCTCTGGTAAAGCCATTAGTTATTAGCAAAATTATTAAAATCTACCAATAAAACATCTATAAATAAAAACTGAATCAATAGCCCATAACTTTATGACACTTCCAAATAGTTACATTACAAAAAATTGAAAACAAAACTTCCCCTTTACACACTTTTCTCAAAGATTTAAAAGCAACAACTGATGTATAAAACTTAAAAAACATATTTTGTTGTTTTTGAAAGTTTTAGGATGCACGTAAGTAGCTACAGCATATCAAGCCAGTTCATGTTTGTGAGCAAATGTGTTGAGTAAATGCAATAGTTTTAATTTGAGACGAAACAACTGAGCAAGTTCTTACCTTTGAACTAGAAGCGACGCCAAAGCCAAAGAGCAGAAGAGTCGAAATAAAAAGTAATCCATGCTGCTGCTGGTGCTCTTCTGCAAAACTCTTTCACAACTCTTCTGCTCGAGGAGAGGATCCGTCCAATACGCGCACAGCTTTCCAGCGATCAGCTTCAGATCGTCCAAATCCGACGAAAAATAAAATGATGCTGGAGAGTGCCAAGCGATGTCGTGATACCTCATTCATGAAATCACTTCACAACTTTTCTGCTGGAGCTATCAGTTTGAGCTTTCAGAATGAATGAAAATGTAAGCCGACGCTGAGAGGATCCGCTGAGATATCATCTGACACAAGACACTCATGTACACATCAGTACTCAGACTGAGCTATCTACTGTCTTCAGGACTTCTGATGTTTGCCTTATCTTGATGGCACTCAGACTACACTTAACTCTCTGCCAGCCCACCTCTACGTCAGCGCACACACTCACACACACAGCATTCTGCCGTACAGGACAAGTGCCTCATTAGACGTATCCCGATTGAACCGATAAACAGGGAAGTTACGACTCATTGGGATGTGAGGGTTTGTTCAGGGACAGACAGAGAATGATAGAATCTAATGAGGTACTTTCATGCCATGAAAATGGATAAAAATGAGTGTTGAAGGATTTGACTGAGACACAGGACAGGACACAAAGACAGAAATAAACCTGTCAGATAAGCATACGTCTGTATTTCAGTAGCCTAAATGATCTTGAGGCAAAAATACCATTTCCATAAATGTTTTTCTTTAGCAGTGGTTCTGTGTGTTTTGATTTAAAGAGTTTCGAACCCCTCTTATATTACAATAAATAAATGCAATTTAATATTATTATTTAATATTACAATTTACTATTGTAAACAATGCCTAAACTGGCTAAATAAGGGTATTTTTCATAATTGTCCAATTGGAGCAAGTTGTCACGTGTTTTAAATGTTAAACATTTATAAAATGTATGTTCCCTTTTAATTTAATTGTTGCTGTTTTATTAATTGTTTTGTGTTCGGTAATTGCTGAAATTTAGCTGAAAAGCCAAGCTGTTCAAACTTTCCCATATGCCACCACTGGGGCATGTCGTCACAAAATGTCAACATGTGTTTAGTGAACTGTATATATATTAGTCCTTTCTATTACATAATGAAACATTTATTTTTCTAAATGTATATAGTAATTTCACAGAGACTGGTCTCTTAATATAATGTTTGTCTAATTTCTTTAAATTTATGGCCTATTTTTAATTCCTGTAAGACTTCTTTCTTGGTGTTTATGTTACCTGGAAACACAATTATGGACACTGAATTTATAGTAAACCCATGACAAATGTAAAATACAACCACATCTTATGCTGAGAAAAGAGCCAAAAGCCCATTAAAGCTGAAGCCTTCCCGCAGCTTTTGTAATGTTTGAAATCCATATGCTCCTTTGTAATTCTTCATTTCAAGACTTAAATGAAGAGTGTGTGCACAGTGGTATCAATAAAGCGAACCACAAAAAGTTACTTCAATGTGGCAGGGAGGTTTTAGTCACAATGAAGTCACAAGGAGGGAGTCGGTACGGTTTAAAACTTCAGTCTTGAACAAGGGTGAACGGCCCCCTCTGACTCCGAATGAATTGATAATGATCTCTGTCTTCAATTAGGCACCATCACAGCTTAGTTTTTATTGCTAGTTCATGACAAGTTAAAAACATTACAACAGACACATTCCCACTCGAATGGTTACCAGTAAGATGTCGCAACATTCAGAAAAACACAATCCTGCTTCCATCTGGTGTGGATCCTTGCCAAGAGATCTGCGGTCAAGAATTTAACACATGCTGATTTTAATTGTGTCCTAGTGTCAACTGGGGAACCCCTTTCTCTATGATCTATTTAATTGTAAAGCATTAAGATAATTTAGTAATGACATTTATCCACGGCTGAACAACACATCTTCTGATCATGAGTTAAATGCCTGAGAAAGACATCATTTAGCAAAAGGCAAAATCATTACAGTAATTTTACATTGATTAATCACATAATGATTTCTGTCTTGTGATGTAATGACTCATATGAGCAAAAAACAGTTTTGTTCATTGATTGTGATTACCAGAAGAGCCCCAAGGCAAAAGATAATGCTGAATTGGAATTTCCCACGATAAAGAGGTGTGCTGCGAGTTGCGTGCACTTTTCCTTGGCGAAATGGCATTGTAGATGGTAATAGCACATCATGGCTTACCTTGATCCAACTACAGTCCCCCACAAGACAATATCGAATTATATTTAACAAGTCTGTTAGGTTTACAAAACAGAGGCATCCACCAAGTCCATCCTCACGCTGCTTCGGTAGAGCAATCGCTGAACACCAGACAACATGAAATGTCACCAACAAATGAAACAAGAAACATAAACACAAATGTATCTATACGTGTATAATATCTATCACCACCTGCAGAAACGTGTAGAAAAACATATCTGATTACTCACGCGCTATCATAGTACCGCATTTATGCTCATACTTTAACTGAACCTAACTTGACCAGTCTTCCTATTAATCACCGCATTGCCTCCTTTCCGAGAAGTAGCAGCCAAAAGCAAAGAGGCATGTATGCTAACAGGAAGGAAACAGAACAAGGGTAAAAGATCAACACAGCTAACAATTACTTGGGTCCATCCCGCAGCCAAACAGGAACTATCTCACGGACAAAAAGTTTCACTCACAAAATTAAAATGAATATAGAAAGTCCAAAACTTTCGAAACCCCCATATATGTGCAAATGCACAAACATCTGTGGAGAAATGGAGTCTAAAAAATTCGCAGGGAAACACTTAACACCCTCTATCTTTCAGGGGAGAATAAAGTTGAGTAATAAGCTTTGGTTTTTTCCACAGGAATATTTGTCTCTTTTCTGTCGTTAAGCCATTAGAGCATGATGGGAAAAGGACTTTTTGATTGGCCTAATGGTGTAGGTATTGGCTCCTAAGACAGAAAGTGAGGACGCTCAAAGAATAGAGGAAAATAAGCATTGTGCGGTACAGCGCAGCGTGCGCAGCTCAAAAGAACCATTGCCCTCTGATCTGCTTGATGATATGTGGAATGGTTGCAATCAATTAAATGTTCATTGTGTTGGAGCAAAACATTTGGGGGATTAGAGAAGTCTTAGCAACCCAAACAAAGATCTTTATAGGCCGTGCAATGATGCGGTCTGTTTTGATCATAGTCATATCGTTTGTAGAATTGTTTGCTGCAGTGTGGTATCAGTGGTTATTTATAATGTATATTAATTGTTGGACTTAATAACATGCAAACTATGAAGTTTTCTCTTTGATGGAATCTCCCTATACACGTCTAATTATCCATAACATTCAACAGCAGCAAACAATGAATCCATTAACAAAATAACAATCATCCATCAACACCTGCAGACATCATCTTCGATGTCGCTACATAGGCTAAATACATTTACAAAACCCTTGCCCGAGCGAGATACAATATTTATTTTACATGATTTCAAATACTATTTCATTCTTGAAGCATCAAATTCCATACTCCTGTATTAATCACCAAACGACTCTACTACACACAATGTGCACTGACACTAGCAACAATTATTCCGAACACACCAGCAGCTTAGCGGACACATGATAATCTGAAGCGCAACCCTAGCGGAGCCCTTTCCCTACTTAACTCCACCATTAACACAGCGAGCAACGAGTAATCGGTTTGTGTATCACATACATTAGTTCTGATATAGGGACTGCGATTATTCCAACAAGAGTCCCTACTATGTCTGGTACATTGCACCAGCAGCTGAATTCGGCTAAAGCCACATGGCTATTGAAAACAGGAGAAAGCGTTGCAGTCTTAGTTGTCTGTATAAACCGCTTCCGGGTAAGCTGCGCATCGCATATCACACACAAATTAGACGCAGAAAATTAAAACACCCCCATTACAAAGCTTGCTTTTCTGTCTACACTAAACAGTAGTAAAATTCTTGGGTTAACACTGCGCACCAACCTGATAAATGACTAATAAAAAGGTATGTGAAAGCAAGGAGCACATGTCTTAGAGATAAGAAAAAGTTAAGATTTCCTGTGGGACAGAATAGCTCGCTTTGATGGCAGTGTGCCAGCAAATTTACCGAAAAATCTGCCCATTCTTGGAACCACCAGTAGGTCGTAAAGAAAGGTAATGAAAGCCCACCACCCCCACGTGAACAAATGCGCATATAGTTTCCTCTTTATTTTTTCTCCATTCAATAGGTTACAGTACATAGGTAGACAAGACAGTTATGTATCGTAATATTCAAACAGTTGTGCTGAAGAATATTTTTGTGGAAACTGTGATTTATTTTTTTTATTTGATGAATAGAAAGTTCAAAAGAACAGGTTTTTTTGTAATATAAACCTTTTGAAACATTATAAATGTCTTAACTGTCACTTTTGATCAATTTTAATGAATCTTTGCTCAATAATTCCAACTTTATTTAATATGGTATCATTAAAACTCTAAAAATTAATATTTAAACGTTTAAAAAATGTGAATTTGAAAACAAATAAGAAATATTTAGAAATGACTTTTTTTCATTTACATGTTATTTTCAATGGTCCTAAAACCTTTTGTTTATATCTAGAATTTAAATACATTTTAAATTCTATATTTTCAATGGTGTCTCTGACTTTTGAACCCCATGGTATATACATACAATATACAGAAACAACTGTGTACACAGTTTGTGGTGTGGGGTCTTCACAGGGGATTTCCTCTTACGCTGAGGCACATATCCCTGATTCTGCACAGATCTGGGCTTCTGTTATTCATTTGTGAATCGTGAGCAAACCGTTTACCCAGAGAAGAATGAAAGCTCCATTCCAAAATGAATTCTGCATGCTGGTGGTTTCTGATCTGGAGAAAGAGAGAGAGGGGAGAGAAATGAGACAACGGCAGACAAAGAGTATTAAACTGAGGGAGACGTTTCACCTGTGAATTGCGGTCATTAAGATGATGGGGAAGATAACAGAAGCAAGAGTTATTCAGAGGTCATTCGCTATGAACAGCTGGACATGGTGAAGTACTTCCGACCTTGCAGGATGTCTACATCAAGATTCTATGAGTAAACCTCCCACGATGCACTGCACTCACACACTAAATCTGTCTGAAAGATCTCGAAAGGTTCTGAATCAAACAACAGAAATGTCCAGCAAATGAAGAATCTATTTGAAGAATTAACAGCAGCTTCTGGTCAACTTTTTTTTTTTTTTTCAGAAATCATTCAAAGCATCCTGACATCACCTATAACGGTCTGAAAAGGAAAACGACACTGAATAGCAGATGAAGGCATTCGCGCTACAAAAGAAAATTTGGTGCACTCTGGGACACCAAAATAATCTATGATCCCTTTTATCCCTCTGCGCATCAGTTCTTCCAGCTTTTCTCTTGGAATGTACAACAAATCCCTATCCGCAAAGACCACCGGTTTTCAGAAGAGTATCTTCCCACTTCAGCCAAGCACTTAGCCCTCATACTAATCCCTGCTCTGCTAACTAACAACTGCATCCTCTCTGCACGCTATGGTCTCATTCATTGAATGTAATGCATTGATTGGAAAACAGTTATTGTTCTATTTGCTACACTGCAGGGCTCTATGTGATCACTCTGTGAAAATTGTGCATAGTTTTATTTTGCAGGGGTAGTTTATGTATAACATGTCTACAGTATGGATTTTGGATACAGTTTTTTTTTTTAACAAAATCACTATTTCACTGTTATATTTACTTTTTACGGTACAATAAATTATTTCATTATTTTTAAATTCACTTTTTGCCACACTATATGGTGTGACATTTTTAAAAGTACAAATATTGAGAAAAAATAACATAATAAAATAAATAAAATGTTAACTGTGCTACATGTGATAACATCTAAATTGTTTAATTTAAATAAGTAAAAAATATTACAATATATAACACCACTGAATCGACCTACCAACAAAACTAAATTTAATTGTTAGATCAAATAGACAGCTTTTTAAGGTAATTTTTTGCAAGATACCACTCCACAGTAGTTTCTAAATTAATTTGAGAATGACTAGTATTATGTACATGCACAATACTATTACTGAATTATCCAAATATTGTTTAGAACAGTTTTAGATGGGCTATAGTCTATCACATCACCGAACATATAGAATTTCCCAAAATCCCTTGTGAAAATTAAGTGTGCTTGATTGTATTGAATGTGCACTTAAAGTATTAAAAAAGCACTGTCCTTGCAGATAATACAATATTAATTAAATAAAATGTGAATTAAGTGTACTTGAAGAGCGTAAACCTTCTTGGCTGTTTCTAAGTGTACTTTGTAATAATGTCAAATTAAAAGTACATTTAAAATCATGATGTTTTAATAATCTTGTAATTATAAATATATATTTAATTACAAGTTTCAATTGCAGAAGAATAGTTTCAAAGACACTATTAGTAATTATGAAATTGCATATAAAGATGTTCTTAAGTGGGTCAAAAAAGAACTCTAAAATTCAGCTAACTGCATGTAATATAAATTAATATATTGAATACCTTTTCAATTAATTGTAAATAATATGAAATGAAGTGTCCCAAAAAATCCCATTCAGCTCACACTGAAGTAGCCTATATTCTTTTATTTTGGAAGTAGGCCTTCTCGTTTGAACAGAATGCTAAAGTGCAGCCACTCTTCTCCACAAGTGGCATTTTATGCACCTTCTTATACCGTTGTTCGCCCTGTTCTTAGGTAATACACTATAGCCTACTCACAGTTGTCTTTCATTTGGTTGTTCTTATCTTGCTGCTACTGATGATCCAAATTACGCTGCGTTGTCTTTCATCGGTGTATTTCAAAGGCACAAAATTATCTGAAGTGTTTCCTGTGAAGCCGCAAGGCTTCTAATTTATTTATTCATATTTAGGATTTGTTTTTATCTTTTTTTACAATTTTATTTTTTTGCAATGTTTGTCATTTTTTATTAATTTTATTTCAGTTTTCATTTTGTAATTAGTAATATCAAGGTAAGCTAAATGAAAATAAGAAATGTTTCCGTGGACCACCTGCACATATAATATAAGTTTACATTTTGTTTTGTTTTTATTATCATTTTAAATTCACATTGATTTAATTTTAAATATTTTAGTGGTTTTAGTTTTAGTAATAACTCTGGCGTCTCTGAGTGAAAGACTAGGTTGTTTTTTGTTTTGTTTTAAAGTGAACATTTATTTTATTTTAGATGTTTTTACTTGTTGTAGTTTTAGTAATAACCCAGTTATCTCTGATTAGATTAGCTGATATTTGTCTCATCAAGTTTTCAAATATAGTCAAAGAAATTGTGTAAATGTTGTGTAAATAGTATTTTACAGTGTTATCCGTGTGATTTGCACTCAGTGACTAAATGCACAAAGAAATTGTTTTTTGGCTTTAAAAACACAAGATGTAGGGCTGTGAAATGAGAAAATATCTTCAAGGTCTTGAGATGCATTTTTTAAAAAGTTTTAAGTCAAGCGGCACGTTTTTAGACTGCGAGATTCTGCAAATGATGCGAAATACGAGTGCAGTTAACAGTGTTAATGTCAGAAAATGTATGGAACTAATTCAGATTGAGCTGTAAAGCAGCTCTACAGAAGACAATAGAGTCATTATTCAGATCAGTTCAGCTCATCCAGAAAAAACACTTCAACTGAACTGAGCTGGATAATGTTGCTTTGAGTATCTGATATAATATGCAGTATTACAGTTTGATTAGTGAAAAGCCTCATTGGTCATCCAGAGCTGTATGATATTTCACACACTGTACTAGTAAAGCGAGTCTCTCGGTCTGGTCGGGGAAGATCGGCTGAGAAACAGACGAGTCTGTAACGAGTCACGTGATTCTCGTTAGAGTCTCCGAGAGATTCTGATCTCGCTCTCAGGAAACACATCAGTCCCGCCCAATCCTGTTTATCCTGAAATAAACATTCACAGGAGTTGATGAGCGAGAGAGATGCAGTGATTGTGCTGAATAATGAGCGGGAGAACAGCGCCACCTACTGCTCTCACACACCAGATTCAACACAACAAACTGAGTGCACATCAACATACTGGGCAGTAATAAGTCATTATACACCCCCTTCTAATGAACAGGTTTGACTACTTTAGTAATTTCCATGAGTACAAATCTCATGGTTAAGCATAGAATGATATTCTAGGGAATTGTGTGCTCCTAGTTTTATAGCAATAGTTTGGACAGAACCCTTTTCTATTCTAGCCTCTGTGTATAAGGCAAGGTTCAAAAAGAAATGATTGAGTCAGTGTGGAAGAACTTGACTGGTCTGCAGAAATCTCTGGAGTGACTTTAAATGCAGACCTTGAGCCAAAAACCATCCATCACACCAAACAAAACAATAGACTCTTTACACTACAGCACATAATAAATGAGCACAAAAAGTAATATAGGAGACCCACAACCAACACCCAACTTCTTTACACAGAACAGGTCCACTTCCCACAACGACGTGCAAACAGCAGATAGGAAACCATATTCATGCTATATAACCACCTTTAATTTCCAATCTCTGTCTGGCCAAACAGATTCTTCCGGAAGTGTCCCAATTGACCAGCTATAACTATATGTACAAACACAAGAGCGATATAGCTTGGTTCAGGCGAATTAGTCTACAAAACAATACCTTTCTATTTTAGACACACTTGCCTTATACAACATATTGCCTTGCTCAAGTTAGAACTAGGCAAAAGGAGTCCTGATCCCAAACTGTTTGTTGTAAAAGTAGAACGCCCCTGGAAACATGACTAACAGTAGTCCCAACTATTTCGTAGAATTGGGCTGGCGGCGGAAATCTTATGTAACCCATACATTTTAATTAGCGAGCAATAATAGTGCATCTGTCCATTGTAGTAAGCAAGCACCACAAGTCAACCGAGAATAACTATACACGAATTGCAGTTTAACAAGCAGTCACAATGTCGTATCAACATATTGCAGATTAGGACATATTTCATTCTATCACGTCATTTTGATGATTTCATAGAACTCAGAAACAAAAGCAGCTGGCTCCCAAAACCCACACAACAAAACATATAACCAAATACACTCTGCGAATTAGAACACACATCGAATCATTATGGATCATAATATTTCCATAATATCATCAATTTAACAGATGGCGAACAAATCTTAACTGAATTGAGCTAGCGAAAAAATGACTTTATTGTACCTTACTTTAAGGAGCCCACGCTCTAACCATAAACTGCTTATAAAGTTACTATAAATCGCATTCATTTTTATTACAATATTATAATCTCGACTTGAACGAAAAGAACACAACATGGTGCAATTAAACTGTGCGAATGACATAGTAAAACAAATGCACGTTCTTTATAATAGTGTAGATCAGATAATGCTTAATAATTACTAATTCATTAAATCTTTTGACATGTTTTCAACTGTCAATCTTCTTCACACTTGTAAGCAATGTCAATTACAGAGATGTTGTTCCCCTATTAGCATTATGATCTTTGCATTATTATTAAGTGCTTTACAAACAACAGCGTCTAGAACTAAGTATTATTTATAGTTTCTTGTATTATTAATCTTATATCATCTTCAGTATAGTTGTTACGTAACGGAAAGTTAATTATAAAACAAATGAAAAATGATTTGCTTAACCAACAACTAGTTGAAAAATACTTTTTTTTAAACAGAACGAAGGAATTATACAAGGGCGGTTTAACTATTTAAATAATTATACCCTACTCGTTAAACACATACCTAACCCCTACATTACGAGGGCAGTATAAGCAACTCATCATAATCAGAAATGACAGACTAGATGAAACTGAAACCATTTCATCTTTTTATAAATTCTACGGAAAGATCACTGATATCATAGATGCTTCCTGATGATGTGGTGGGTCCGTGTTTACAGCAACGCGGGCCGGCCCCGCAAACACGCGGCACAGCTGCTCTGTCTGCCATCCAGTGCCAGATCGTGTGAAGCACTTGTTGTGTCACCAGCACTCATCAACGCATCACAATGGACAACGTCATATATCCCACAAAGCAGTCAAAGACAACTGAAGAAAAAACACAACAAACCAAATGGTCGAGCCATCGCTCGAGTGAGCGTACAGACACATAACACAGTCCACACCTCGACAATAGGATATTTAGACAACATCTACTGGCGGATACTTCCCATATACATGCGCCAGAAGCACAAAGGGCAAATCCCAGCAATACTCAAACATCCTAGTCGACCTATTAAAAACCACTGTTTTAACAAATAGTATAAAAATACCTAAATATAACTGAATCAGCATCAATCAACGTATAAATGTCACAAAAATCGTGCGATGTCAGTGTAGTTGTCATGGCAGCAGGCCTGTGCAAAATATCGAATAAAATGTTTAGTAAAAAAAAAAACATTTTTGCTGTTGAAAACCAGCATTCAGATATTTGTAGAGCACTATTTTTCTGTATTCAGTTGTTAAGGTTTAATTAGGTATTAATCATCAAAAATCACGTCTAGTCAGTTGATTTCATAAAACTTTTATAGTTTAATAATTCATTAAATCATCAAAATGTTCCTATAAAAGAATTCATAAAACTTTAAAAATATAGTCTAACTTTCAAAATGTATTTAGTCAAGTAAAAAAAAATTTTTTAATAAAATGCAGTATTTTGTTTTAAAGGAATTGTTATACAAAAAATGTTGCATTTCTATTTAATTTCTAAAAAATTATTATTTCAAATAAAGGTATATAGCAATAAAAAAGAAATTGTATTATCATGTCTACCACCACTAACAACTTAACCTTTAAAAAAAAAATGTTTATGTAGGTTTCATAAATTTTGACTGTTTTTGAGCAATCATGAGATATAAATGGAAATGAACTGAATTCAGTTGAATTCATTCTAAGGGTGTTGATGCTGGTGATTCTCAGATTATATGTGCTTATAAATTTCATACAATTGATATATTCAAATGTAATTTTCACATCAATTTGAACAGAACAAAAATATAAACTAACATATATATTAAATATTGCATTCGTGGTTTTTGTTAGTTGGATGAGGGAACTTCGTGTCAAGACTGAGTTTCGCTGACTGAAAGTTTGGTTGGCCTTGTTAATTTTTAATGACTAAGAAGGTAAACTGAGAGCTTGTTAATGTGGTTGCTGCTGGTTGTTTCACATCGACGCATAATGAGAAGGGGTTGTGGCATCACATTGTTTAGTTGAACATATAAGTTATGACTGTTTTATAAAATAAAAAAATTTCTGGTCTAGAATAAGAAAATAGCATATAGATTTTGAATGCATTTTGAGGGTTAAATAGTTAAACGTTGTGTTGACATATTGTGTTACACTGACCTCTGCTGGTGTGTGTGTGTGTGTGTTTCTCCTGCAGGATCAGTATAAGTTCTGCTATGAGGTGGCACTGGAATACTTGAATTCTGGGTAATGTGAGCAGAAGCTGCTCTAATGTCTCACCTTCCCCCGGACACTGAAACTGGAGCAGAACACACGAGCCGAACCGAACCGAACCGATGTTTCCCTGCACTCGCCTCACGATTATCTCCCTCCGCTCGTGTCTTCTGTTCCTCAACACATTTCTTGCCGTCGTCTCCTCATCAGACGAGTGTCTTCATGTTTGTGTGGAATGCACATCACGTGGATGTTGATTTTATCATTGTTTTTATGAACTCCAGGCGTCTGGCATGTACAGTCGATCATGCGTGGCATTAAAGCGCTCATATTACTGCGTGTTTCTGCCCTCTCTGTGGTTGTGTTTGTGTGGAACGATGGAAAAACTGCTGAAACGTCCTGTCCCAAGATCCAAAGCTTGTTCGTGATCATTTCTTTTGTTTATACTGTAAATAGATGAAGTTCACCAGATAATTTATTCATTGACAGATTTTTGTGAAGCACACTGAGTGACAATCATGTTTTAATTTGGTCATTATTATCATACGGACTCCACATATAATAGTGACCAGATTGTATTGTTAACTTTTTATTTATCTGGTATGAAAACAAAAAACTAAATCAAACCTATAAATGCATATCTATATCTGCCAAACCCGTCGTCTGTGTGTTTTTTGTGCAAATAGCATTGGACCTGTTGCTGCAGTGTGTACTGTAGTATATACTTTAGTATGTATTTTCTTATGCATTTAATATCCATTGATCTATTACATCTGTTAGATACCGTATTCCAAATGCAACAGTGTGATTTTAATATTAAAGTTTTTATTAATAATATGAGTTTTTTAGTTTAGTGTGTGGGTGGTAGTGCGGGCGAGGGCTCCCTCTGCTGGCTTGGTGTTACATTTAGTTGTTTTGTTCAATTGTTTTTCATTTTTATAAATAAAAAACTAATAAACAGCATTTTCCTTAAAGCTTAATTTAAGTAAAATAAACGTTAGCTGACCAAAACATTAAAAAAATTACCTAAAAGAAATTAATTCAAAAATTAATAAATCAGAAATGTTATCTGAAATAATATATGCTTAAGTGGTAAAATTACTAAAACTAAAATAAATTTTTTTATCTTTTATGATAAATATATTTTTTTGATGTAGTAAATAACTAAAACCTAAACTAAAATTAGCATAAAATATAAAAATAAAATTAATAAACAGTGTAACAGTATACTTGTGGCTAATATTTAGAGCTAAATTTAAGTTTTATTTTTAATCTGCTATAAAATTGTCTGCAAGGACGATATGCAGCACATTAAGTTTATTAGTTTGTTAAAACTCCAAATGGATGGAAATTTTATATGAAATTTTAGTTCTTTTGAGTTTGCATCAGTGATAATGAAATTGGAAGATTATCACGGAATCACATTTCTGTTCCTCACACAAAACTATCTTATGACTTCAGAAGACTCATATAGAGTTATGATGCTTCTGTAGTGCATTTATGATACTTTTATGTCGTTGTTGCTGTTGTTTTAGAGCTGAAGCTGGCAGACATGCTCTCTCTATAAGATCCGTTGTTTTAGAGCTTCATGAAGATACTTCATATATTCTTTTGTGTTTCACAGGAAAATCCGTGCAGGGGCATCAGTTAATGATGACAGAAAGAGAATTTTTGGAAGAATTATTCCTGCATATTCAACAGCAATCACAGAACTCTAAAACCGAGTCAGTTTTCACAAACGATTCAGTGCAGCTTTTGTGAAAAATAATGTATTTGTCAGTGCAGCTCCTGATCAGATGTTTTATTGAAGAGGTAAACTAGGTAACAGAATTTATATTATGTTGAAATATAAATTGTTATAAACTATCCCCTTTAACCAACCTATGAAGCGGCGCAGTCCACATAAGAAATTATTTTTCATTTTTTATTATGCTGATCCCCTCTCACACACCAACACAACAGAAATAAGACACCACCATTAATGAATTATACAAGTAACAATGACTTATGAACATCTAAAATTCACAAACATTTGAATACGTACATGAGATACTTCATACATCGAGGCACTTCTTACTGAATTAAGGTGAGCTCAAATATGTATTTAAACAATAATCCAGGTAACTAGGGATACGGTACTGTGCACCAGGCAGTATCTCCCAAACTCAAAAAGTAATGAAATCACTACTAATGCAGATTCTATCACCAGGACACAGAGAGGTTCGGTCAAAAAGAAAGGGCATCTTGACATCACCGTCTCAAACGATGAGAACACTATGGGTAGGTGAAAGGGGATTCTTGAAAACTCTTGTAAAAGTGAAGCCCAACAAAACACACAAAAAACAAAACACACAAAAAAAAATCAAAACAACAAAAACCCACAACACACTAAACTCACAAAACCCAAAAAAAAAATAAAAAACAAAAAAAAAAAACGTTAGAACATTGTTTTTTGAAAGTTTTTCTGAAACATTTTTAAATGTTACTTCGTTTCAAATGGTTCAGAGTACGTTAAAAGGTAACATTCCCATAATGTTTACAAAATGATGAAATGGAATGTTGCCTCTAACGTTCATGTTACATTAAACCTTTAAGAAAACATAAAAATAAAAAAAAAGTTTTTGAAAAAAGATGAAAAAACATGCTATTTTCTGGTTAATAGTTGAATCTGTTTTTAAATAAATAAATAGTTTGTAGGTTTAACCTTCCAGAAGAGGGCAGCAGACACTAGCTTTTAGGCTTTTTCATGCAAAGTCTAAATAGCATCAAGAATTTAAAAAGAACAAATATAAATATGATGTTAATGGAGGTAAACTCTGAAAATATACTTTTAAGAATAAGGGAATAAATTAAACCTTTTTGCACTAGCAAGTTGGAAAGTGGTTACTATTTGAAACAATATTCCCCAAAACTTCTTTTTTTTTTTATTAGAGAAAGAGAAATTTTGAGAAACACCTGAATTATTTCAGAGTAAATAGTCAGTTTTACATGTTTCACAGCTTTTAAAATCTTTGTCAGAAAGTGCTACTTGCTGATTGAACATCTCAATTCGGCCGTCCTGCACTTCCAGCAGACTTCCAGAAGATGACAGTAAAACCCACAGTAATGTAAAAAACTGCACATTGTGGAGATTCAGCTACAGAATGAACTTATTTTCTACCCATTTCTACCCTCAAAACTTAGTTTTACACACAAATAAATGACTAGTAGTTTAAAATCACGTTAACTCGCATGAGATGAAGACTCACTCATATCAGTGAAAGCGGTTTTATTTCATTCGGAGCAGGTCAAACATTGAGATCACAAGCCAGATGAATAACAGTCACTTTATACTAGTTTATCAGACACACAGAAAAATCTAATCAGTTTCATTTTTAATTAACTTTTTTTTTCATTTTTTTTTTTCACGTTCACTTTTTAGACATTCAGTTACAGAAAGATCAAACTAGCGTGACAGCTCAGAGTTCACATGATAAAGCAGAAACATCGCTGTAGATATCTCACTATTTTTAGTTAATTCATCTTTCTAGATCTCACTGTGTAATGGCTATGGTGTTTGGTGTGATCTTCTCCAGTTTCTCCTTCACGCTCTCGTACTCTTTCTGCCACTCTTCTGTGGACAGAGATGAAGGACTGATCTCCAGGAACGTGTAGGCCTGACTCGACTGAACGCTGAAGATCTTGTTGGCATTTATGCAGCAAATGCCAAACTTTATCCATCCCTGTTCAAATCAAGTTTAACATCAGAGGTCAAACACTTCAGGAACAAGATGTTCAGAGAGGTCAAGCATCATTATCATCATGGTTCACCTCTTTAGCTGCATCAATGGACTCCAGGAAATATTCCTTCATATCAGTGAGCTCCACGATACAGGCCTCTCCAGCGAAGGTCTCTTTCTTCATCGTGTCCAGCAGGGATCCCACTTTCTCCCAGAACTTCTGGAGCTCAACCAGAATTTGCTGGATTCTGGACAGGCACGCCTGGACCTCATCAAAGTGAGAAACGTTGGGAATCTGACCTGTGAAACCGGATAGAGAAGCAAATGAGCAAACCCAGAATCCACACGAGGAATATTTGTTCAGTATGAACGAGAAAACACTGTTGGATCTCACCGTTTTCCATCTTTAATTTGGCCAGCTGCAGCTGGTTGTCCATCAGCTTGTTCTGAATTTTCCACTCTTCTTTTTTCAGATGTTGCTGTTCACTGGTGAGCGAAGATAATGCAGTATTAAAAGCTTTGATTACCTTTTCGTAAACCCCCCCCCCCCCTTGGTACAAATAAAATCATCTATTAACATGAAAACTATGGATATTTTTCATACTTTCATCGTCACTAAAACACATTTAACTATTGTTTCACAGAAAAAAAATTACACAGTCCTTGAAGGGTTAGTTTACCTGAAAATGAAAATTAGGCTGTGTTTTACTCACCCCAGAGGCATCCTAGGTGTATATGACTTTCTTCTTTCAGACGAATCCAGTCGGAGTTATATTAAAAATAGTCCTAGCTATTCCAAGCTCTATCAGTGTTCTTGTCATGTTTTGTCAACAGGCTCTAACAAATCGTCACAAAGCTCGACCGTGTACCAACATTCACTTCTTATAACTCGTGCTCCGAACGGCTCCGTGTGCAAATACTTCTTGTGTTTCTCCTAGCGTACTGTATTACATTATCAAACTTTTTTTTTTCTTAAAGCCCCTTTTCTAATACTCTCCAACTCGTTCAACATAGCCGTCATTCAACCGACGTTTGTGCAGATGCATAACTGTTGTAATCGTTTGCATACACGTTAATTTAGCACTTCTAATACCCATATATAAATAATTGTAACAAGTTACGAAAGTGCATCCTAAACAGCTCCCTTGTGGAACCCAACTCAATTCCCCCTTCCTATTCCTATATACTCACTCTTCCGCTTCATTACTACCACAAAAAACATTCGTCTTTGCTGTGATCTACTTAGCCAAATATCTTTCCATGCCAAGCAATGGTCTAATTCTATATCTCTCCCCAATTTTTCCAAAAGATCTTTGTGAATCAAAGTGTCAAATGCGCGGTAAAATCTAATAAGGACTGCTTGCCACCTATTTTTTTTTTTGTTTTTATCGTCTCGATATCACGCATCATGTCATTGTGCTAAAATTCGCTTGTGTACCCCTGGTTAGTGTCCTACTTCTAAAGCATGCTGATTAAATTCATTGGATAGATTGATTCTTGATGCATAATTCGTGTATATGATCAAACTTCTCTCTGCCTTGGTCTTCTGCCTTTGGCTCTAACGGATCTTGACTTATACCCTTCTGCTTGCTAACACACTCAACCCTCGGGTGCTTGTTGTACCCTCTATGACATCTGCAGATACGTCACTTTCTGAGTTTAGAGTTACGAGTGTGTCCCCTGCTCTTCCATTGTTTATGTCCAAACATTATGTTCACGGAAGCCAAATGTGCACAAATTGGACAGTATGTAAGCACTGCACAATTTTACAAAGAAACGGTGATATAAAGGCATGAGATCATGCTTTACCCCCCCGGGTTTCACAAACAAAGCTAAGTCGAATCCTAGACTAAAATGTAAGTCTAGCTGTTTCAACTTGAAAGAAATCTTGCACTGATTGATCTTAAATTACTGCCTTGTTTTCTCTCAAGATGCCCCATTAATATTTTTCAAGCATGTTATATTAAAGGAATGTTTTACTATTGGACTCCGGCTTCCTTAACGTCGCTGTTCTCTTAGCATCATAGCTAAACGGTCCCTCCTCCTCCTCGGCGTTCCTCAGTCCCCTGCCCTATTTTTTGGACTGAGCAAGGTGGGATGGCAAAACCTCACCGCACCTAGTAGCAAAAGACAAATCGATGACAAAAGTTATCATGTAAATAGGCAGATTGCGTCTCCCCGTTCACCCAGCGGCGCACACGGACAGGGCACGAAACCCCAGTTTGGTCTGTAACTAAAAAAAGAGACGGGTTAAGAAGACCAGGACATTTGAAAGTTAAAATGTAGAGAGAGGTAAAGGGGTCCACTCATGATGTTGCGAAACGAACTTTGTTGTATTTGGTGTAATGAAATGTGTTTATGCGGTTTAAGGTTAAAAAAACACATTATTTTCCACATACTGCACATTACTGTTGCTCCTCTATGCCCCACCTTTCTGAAAAACGCTAGCTTGTTACAAATCTCATCGTCTGAAAGCGAGGTTGTGGCTGTGATTGGCAGCTATCCAGGTGGTGTTTGTGATTGGCCGAATACCTCAAGCGTGTGACGGAAGTGTTACGCCCCTTGCCATATTGTGATGCCGTGTCCCGGTGTGACAAAAACATTAAAACCCATTACAAACGAGGCATTTGTTGCATCCAGTGGGGACATAATTACTGATTATAATGACTTATACTGTCTTTTTACGCATTGCATCGTGCCGCGTAAACATAAAACCATGTCTGCATTTGTGATCGGAGAAATGACAAACAACAAGCGCTACTCTACACTGCTCAAAACTCACGTTTGAATCATCAGTGCAAAATCCTTTAAATATGAAAAACGTACACAGTCTGTGAGTCAGAACAGCCGGCATTATAGTCTACTCTACCAGGATCATGAGACAGTCCTCCATAAAATGCGCTGCACACAAATTTATATTTGGGTTGAACTGTTCTGGAATTGTGTTGTAAATACCACTTAACCACTGATTTCTAGTCGTGTCCTCTTTTGGAAGACCAAACAAAGTAGTTTCGCTTTCACAACGAAACACACAGCGTCTTCACGACATGACGGCGGCGGCAACAATACTACAGCGAGAATAAAAGTTACGCCTTCTTTCTTTGTTTGAACATTTGGGTGGCGTTATGCAAATTTTTCCACATAGTGATGTAGACATGTGGGGGCGTGTTTAAACGAGGCGTTTTAGGTAGGTGTGGCTGACTCTGAACTTTTATAAAGAATATCTCTTTGGATTTGAGACTTTAGTCTTTGCAACTTTACAGATCTTCTTTATGCACCAAGAGCTTGTAACACTCCAAAGAGAAAGAAACACTTGAAATCGCATCATATGACCCCTTTAAGGATGAACTCATGTGCATGTTGAGAGTGTGATGACAATCTGTGTAGCTCCAGAATATTAATAATGATGTGCTTGACATCTACAGGTGGGAATAAAGAAACCTAAACTTGAACAAAAAGAACCAGTTCAGCATCAAATATTCTTCAGGACTGTCCAGAAGAGGGCAGCAGGCACTCATGTAGGTTTTTCATCAAGTCTAATTGACATCAAGAATTGAAAACGGGTGTGATTTTATCTAGATGCTTGAGTTGAAAGAACTTAGAAAAACGAGGTTTGTGTTTCAACTTTATTAAGTATTTCTATATTTCTATTTTATAGTAGGCCTATCTGCTCTGGACAGGTTCAGGCCCTTCAGCTTCATTAATTATAGCTCGTTTTAAGAAAACGACATTTAGTGTGGCTGTCAAGCTGAAGAACCAAACTAATATTACCAAACACAACTCATACTGATCCTATAGGATGGCGTCATTATGGATTTTATTAGAAGGATTAAAACAACAGCAGGATGGAAAGTGATATTTGATAATCACAGTTTATATATATATTTTTTTTTATGACAGAAAAATGTGGAAACACCTGGAATATTTCTTAATAAATTGTGAGTTTATAATGTTAGAACTCACTGCAGCATCCTTATAATATAAGCACCTGTTAAAAATCACCACGTGATATTATGGTGAAAGATCATTTCAATCTTAAAATGTGATTTTAATCAGAAAGTTACATCTCAATCAATACGGCCGTCTTGCATTTCCATCTGACTTCCAGAAGATGACCGTAAAAGCCACAGTTATGTAAAAAACCTTATATTATCCTGCTAAACTCTGAACTATATGATGTTTACTTGTAAATCTGTTTATATCAGTCAAAACATTTGACAGTTTTTGCACATGAGGAACTTTCACTATCATCTGTTATGTTTGATCTGTTGATTTATAATCTTTTATAGCTTGTGTGTTTTGGGTCACCAGATAAAGCTGGAACTCTAAAGCACGTGATTTCACAGAGAAGCAGGTCATTGAATGGTGCAACTGATATAAAACCAAGTGATTATAAACCATAATTTGGCTGATGCCGCTGCTGCAGGACAGTAGAAGGAAACCGAGAACATTTGTACAGTAAGTACAGCAGCTTTTCCTTTCAGGATTATTTATGCGAGATTTGTAACAGATGTTCATAATAATAATCACAGATCTGATCTCTCTTTAGGTTCACTGAAAACTATTTCTTTTTTTGATAAATTAATACATTTAAAAAATTTAATGCATTTATAAAGCACTTTACATTTTAAAGAACATCTCAAAGTGCTACAAAAAGTGTCATAATATTATAAAGCAATTAGAAAAAAACTCAAATTAAAAACCAGCTGAGATTAACACAGAGGTTCAAACATTAAACATTTTATATGTATTGTATTAATAAATGTAATATGTCAGCACACTGAAACCACATACATTTGATCTTTGGTTTATTTAAAGCATTCTTGGTTTCTCAACAGATGAAGCCTTAGATTAGAGTAAAAAAAAAAGTTTGCACAGTGTTCAAGGCATTTTCTCTTATTTATTAATATGAAAATATACTTCGAGACAGAGTACTTGAAATGATTTCTGGATGCAGAGCTCGCACTGTTTATTTTTGACTCGTTCGTGAATCAGAATCCTTCAGTCGCTCTATATGTTTTTGAATCAACAAAGAACCGACTCATTCGAATCATTTGTTCGTGAATCAAACACCTCCGGTCGACTCGCACGTTGTTTTTGATCACACACCCAAAGCTTTGTGTCCATCACAAAGAGATATAGGCCTATAGCAGAATATTAATGTCTGTCTTGAGGAAACAAAACAATTGATATATTCTGAGCAATTCACCTCACTTTTTATTTATTTATGTAGGCCTATATATTTATTTAATTAACTAAATGTCTGTTCATTCTACTTGCATTTCATGTCTGTTGTATTTTTAGACATTAGGAGACTTTACTGCTGTACAAAACAATGCCCAAAGGTGAGAGATATGAACTACAGTACATAAAACATTATGAAACCACAGCTTAGATTCATCTCTGTTAGAGCCATATTATTTCTCTATCAATAAAAATCAGTCTCAATAATTGGTCTCATCTTCAAAGCCATTTTGTCACGTTTTCTCTTCTAACAGCCAAGAGGCCGAGACTGGTGAAGAGCCAGAAGCAGGAGACGTTCACTTCGAGTCCGAGCCCCAAACCTACAGGTGCATATGAGCAACTTACTTTATATCAGAGACGTGCTCGTCGGTATTTCACGTGTGTTCTTTACGACAACAGGCGTTTGAATTTTAGCTTTATTATCCAATGCAATACAAATTGTTCAAAGCAGCCTCATGAAACATTATGCTTTACAAACTCTCAGTGAAGCTGAAGGCAACAGTGGCAAAGAACCACAACTGGCACATATATAAACAAATGGTTTAACTAACAACAGAAAAAGCTTTTACTTGTACAATATTACTGTGTCATTTCACCAATAATTGAACCCTAGAGGCTGTTAACTGTAAGTAAAGTTTGGTTTGGTGATTCAGAGGTCGTGCCCAGTGAGCTCTCATGGAGTCCAGAGTTCATCCAGGAGCTTCTTCCGTCTGCGGAGCGAACAGCTCTTCTCTATCATCTCTCTTACCTGTGTCTGGGAGGCTTCCCAAAGCTGGAGCGTCTGATCAGAGAACGAGCTCTGGACACACAACTGCTGTTTGGATCCTCTGAAGCTGTTCTGCTGAAGGTCAGGACAAATCATCACGTTCTGCTTTACAATGTAATAGCCTGTCCTTATTTAATCCTCTGTTTCAAGACCTTAAAAAAAAAAAAAAAAAAAACAGTGGCCATGAACTTGACAGATGTGGTGAATTGGAACAACATTACAAGTATTTATATACACAGGTGCATCTAAAAAAAAAATTGAATATTGTGAAAAAGTTCATTTTTGTAACATATTTAAAAAAGTGAAACTTCTGTATATTCTAGATTCATTACATGTAAAGTAAAACATTTCAAAAGTTATTTTATTTATTTTTTATTTTGATGATAGAGCTACAGCTCATGAATGTCAAAAATCCAGTATCTCAAAATATTATAATATTTCCTAAGATCAATTGAAAAAAAAAGGGATTTGCAAAACAGAAAAGTTCAAGTTCTTTAAAGCGCACTCAATACTTGGTCGGGGCTCGTTTAGCACAAACTCCAGCATCAATGAGGCGTGAATGGAAGCGATCCGCCTGTGGCTCTGCTGAGACACTATTGAGCTTCAGCTCGGATCCACTGTTTCTCATCTTTCTCTTGAAAATATCCCATAGATTCCATATGGGCTTCAGGTCAGGCATGTTGGCTGGCCAATCAAGCACAGTAATATCATTGGAAGTGGTTTTGGCACTGTGGGCAGGTGCTAAAGTCCTGCTGGAAAAGGAAATCAGCATCTCCATAAAGCTTGTCAGCAGATGGAAGCATAAAGTGCTCCAAAATCTCCTGCTAGACGGCTGCATTGACTTTGGACTTGATAAAACACAATGGAGCAACTCCAGCAGACGTCACGGCTCCACAAATCATCTCTGACTTCAGAAACTTCACACTGGACTTCAAGCAGCTTGGATTCTGTGCCTCTCCAGTCTTCCTCCAGACCTTGATTTCCAAATGAAATGCTAAATTTACTTTTATCTGAAAAGAGGACTTTGGAGCACTGAGCAACAGTCCAGTTGTTTTTCTCCTTAGCCCAGGTGAGATGCTTCTGACGCTGTTTCTCTTTCAGAAGTTTTCCTGAAGACGTCTGAGCGTGGTGACTCTCGATGCACTGACTCCAGCTTCAGTCCACTCCTTGTGAAGCTCTCCCAAGTGTTTGAATCGGCTTTGCTTGACAGTATTCTCAAGCTTGTGGTCATCCCTGTTGCTTGTGCACCTTTTCCTACCCAATTTCTTCCTTCCAGTCAACTTTTCATTTAATATGCTTTGATACAGCACTCTGAACACCGCTTTCAGTAATGACCTTCTGTGACTTACCCTCTTTGTGGAGGGTGTCAATGATCGTCTTCTGGACCATTGCCAAGTCAGCAGTCTTCCCCATTATTGTGGTTTCAAAGAACAAGAGATACCTGGAATTTATACTGTAGGGATGGTCATTTAATGAAACTCAAATGTAAATATTCTAATATTTTGAGATACTGGATTTTTGACTTTCATGAGCTGTAAGCTCTAATCATCAAAATTAAAACAAAAAAACTTTTGAAATGTAATGAATCGTGTAATGAATCTAGAATATATGAAAGTTTCACTTTTTGAAATAAGTTACAAAAAAAATTAACTTTTTCACGATTTTGAGATGTACCTGTATATATATATATAAAATAAATACTTACAAATCCCATAAAATCAAGTCAAAACTGAAGTCTTATTTGTTTGCCATAGCTTTTAATCGATGATGCAGTGTTATGTTATTTGTTTTATGGTCTGATATTTGTCATATTTTTATTGTGTTTTATGCTATGTAAAGCACATTGGTTAATAGTAGTTGTTTTAATATAGTGACATTGTTATTGACATAAAATCCAGTTTAAAAGCTTTTGACATCATGTGAACCGTTGCTTAATCTTTTCTAATTCACCGACACATATGAAAACTTATTTCCACCACAGAATAAAAATGTACGTAATTGCAACTCCCAATTGCTTGTTTCAATGTAGTTGAGTTTATGTAGCACACTTCTGACTTTCTTTTCTTCAGAATTTGCAAGTGCATGCAGTCAGGTGAAAAAATGTGAGGAAAAAATAAAATGAGAAAACAAATTGTGAAAAAAATGTGTAAAGTTGTAAATTCAGAATTCAGAGGAAAATTCAAAATTGTGAGATCTAAACTCCATTCAGAGAAAAAGTCAAAATTGCAAGATGTAAATTTAGAATTGCCAGAAAAAAACAATTGTGCGATTTGAGTTGCAATTACTGTACCTTTTTATATTTGTATTCAGTGGCAGAAGCTTCCATTGATACCAATGCACTGAACCAACAAATGTCTTTACTGTTCTTTTATTAAATTCACTTGAATGCTGTTTTCTTACAGTGTGTCGGCACAAGTTCCAGCCTGGTCTCCTCCCTGTTCCCCATGCTGATGACGGCGGTGGAGAAGAACAAACCCCTTCTGGCTGTGAGGTACCTGGAGAAAGCCAGAGCATGGATCAGTGACATCATTAGGTCTGTGGATGACGTGGTGAAGAGGTGAAAACAATAGAAAAATCATGATCATAAACTCTTCAAAATAAAGGTACTTGATGATTCCATGAAGAACCTGTAACGTCCATGGCGTCTTTCGCATTGGACAACATGTTCTTTATAGTGAAAACAGGTTCTTTAGATTATGAAAATGTTCTTCAAACTAATAAAAAAGGGTTCTTTTAAGGACCGGATCCTGGAACGTGGTGGTTCTTTGGGGGGAACGCGTGTGTGTGTGAAAATACCTTAAGAGTGGGAAGTTTAGTATTTCACATCAAACGGTCATTTTCTTAATCAGCATTTGCTATAATATTAAACACACGAACAGTAGCAACTGCATAAAATAAGTTTTACTTATTTTTAAATCCGAACTTAAAAAAAAAAGTTTTTCTTAATTTCTTATTTAAATTTACTCGAGATGCTCAAGTTTTGTTTCTGGTCTTTTTTAGAACTATTTTACTGCAAAAAAAACAAAAAACAAGCACAAATCTGGACCACCTTGTTAACAAACACAATGAAATGAAACAGCACTCACGTCTTATACACTCTTAAAAATAAAGGTGCTTCAAAAGGTTCTTCAAGCGATGCCATAGAAGAACCATTTTTGGTTCCACAATGAACCATTCTGTTAAAGGTTATTTAAAGAACCATCTCTTTCTTGCATTTTTTAAATCTGAAGAACCTTCTTTCGCCACAAAGAAGCTTTTGTGAAACAGAAAGTTTCTTCAGATGTTAAAGGTTCTTTATGGAACCATTTAGACAAAAACGGTTCTTCTATGGCCTCACTGTGAAGCAGCTTTATTTTTAAGAGTGTACACAATGATGTACTGCAGTATTATATATCACACAATCACCGTACAATCATTTATCTGAAACGCACCATAGGTATGATCAACAAAACCGAAGTGTGGCGACGTGCACCAGTGATGTGATTCAAGAGCAGAAAGAGACCGAAGAAAAAATAACGAGCAACACTAAGGAGATGGAGAGTCTGAAGGAGGCCGTGGACAAGCTTGAAGAGGAGCTGAGGGAACACAACAGAAATATGGAGGAATTAGAGAGAAAAATTGAAGACAAAAACCGCGAGCTACAGAATCACATCACAAATTCCAGCAAAAACCGCTTCGGTATCCTGAGGGCCTTGGTGTCGTTTTTTGCAGTCGTTCAAGATGCGAAAACCACCCCTGCGATCGCTGCTAAAACTCAATCTCTCAACGCCGACCTGTCCCGTCTCAACTCGGAGAAAGAAGCACGTCTGCAAAGAAGCAGGAGGGAGGGGACAGTGGCTGAAAGGGGGGGGTATTCAATTCTATACAAAAAACTAATGAGCGGGGGGTGATCTAATCCTCTGAAGTTGCCGGCTTAGGCCAAAAAAAAATAAAAAAAAAAAGGGGGGGAAAACAGCTGGTGTTGGGAGGGAAGACGGTAATTGGGTCTAATGGGGGGCGGGTCATATGAGGGGGCTGCTCGGGGATAGACATAACTGTCAAAAAGGGAAAAACCAAAATGTATCAGCAGTTATACGATCAAGCTAAAAGGAAGAAATTTTTTAAGAATTCAGTTATTTCTATTCTTTCTGTATTGTGCGTAGGAAATATCAGTTTACATTTGCAAACGTTCATTAGCCATTATTGTAATAACCAGTGATATTTGTGTGCTCCCACAGAGATCTGATCCATCATCAGCTGTCCTGGAGCGCATGAATGAAACAACTGAGACAGACTCGATCCCAAGGACGAATGACGCTTCAAGAAACCTACATGCGAAGCTACAGTGTTGTTAAAAGTTTTAGGCACTTGTGTACAAATGCTGTAAAATGATGTCACAAATAGATTTTATTTATCAATTAACTTCTATTAACTGAATTAAAACAACATTTGGTGTGAGCGTCCTCTGTGTTTAAAGCAGCGTTTGCCCTCGGTGCACTTGAGCAGAGTTTCTCAGGAGCTTTGCAGAGGTTTCTTGAAGCATCAGTTCTTCTGGATCGAGTCTGTCTCAGTTCTGTTTCTTCATGTGACTCCAGACAGACTGATGATGATCAGATCTCTGTGTGGATTCACCGCAAATCTCAACTGCCAATTATTCATTAATCGCTAAATCAATGGTTTGCAATTCCCCGATATTTCCCTCTATCAACACACTACAGCAAAACATAGAAATAACTGACTTTAAACCATTTTAGCTGCTGGAAATACTAGCTTTCTAATAATGTATGTCTGAAGGCACACATTGATTTCTCTGATCTGCTGTTGTTTGTCCAGGTGTGATTCCCAGTCCTGTCCACCTGGAGGACGTCCAGCAGTGTCTTTCTCGAATCCAGCAGATTCTGGTTCAGCTTCGGAAGTTCTGGGTGAAAGTGCAAACTCTGCTGGACACTCTGAAGGAGAAGACCTTTGTTAATGAGGATCTCACTGAGGACCTGGATGACATGAAGGAGGAGTTTCTGACCTCCATTGAAGCAGCAGGAAAGGTGATATAGATGTTGAGCAAACGATTCTGGTGGAAGTCGATATTCTCTTAGTTGAGATTATCCTATACAGTTAAATCATATGTGTCTCTGCAGCACAAAAGCAGTCTTAAGCAGTTGGGGGATATTTGTAGCAATAGCCAACAATACATTGTATGGGTCACAATTATACATTTCTCTTTTATGCCAAAAATCATTAGGATATTAAGTAAAGCTCATGTTCCATGAAGATACTTTGTAAATTTCCTACCGTAAATATATCATAACTTAATGTTTGATTAGTAATATGCACTGCTAAGGACTTCATTTATCCAACAACTGTACGAGTGATTTTCTCAATATTTCGATTTTTTTTTTTTTTGTACCCTCAGATTCCAGATTTTCAACTAGTCGTATCTCGGCCAAATATTGTCCTATCATAACAACATACATCATGGAAGCTTATTTATTCAGCTTTCAGATTTTGCATAAATCTCAATTTCGAAAATTGACCCTTGTGACTGGTTTTGTGCTCCAGGGTCACATATAATTATCAAAAGCCTCTGATAATATGCACAACAGACTGTGCACACTTAATGACTCTTTATTGGTCAGAATTTATAGATGAATCAATAAATAGTACACGGTGCATGATGGTTCCTCTTAATAAAAAAAAAGGTATTAGATTACCAACGCACAATGAGGACAAATATGAACCCAACTAATAGATAAAAAAGAATCTTTGATTTCCAATATAAAGTAATTTATTTCGTGTGATGTCTTCAAGATTACAGCCATTTCTAAATCACTCCGCCTCGTATAATGAACTGGTAGACGTTCATCCAGAGACTTGTCATTGTATTTTAGTAAATGGTTTTGTGCTGTGAACTTTCAGTACTGGCAGACGAGTTGTGGTTGGGGGTCGATCGTCATAGAGCACAATGCATCGTTCAGTGTTCAGTCTAAGGATCGTACAAGTTTCCTGGAGACGAATCCTTCCTCATTTCGAAGGAGTAAATGGGAAATCAGCGCAAGTCTATCATTGAGCGACCTGAATGATATCACCCGCATTATCTTAGACTAAAGTCCATCAACTTGATGACGCACAGAGCGATATGTTCAAGAGGGTACATTCATCCTTTTTACAATGAGATTTACTAATGCATAGATTCTCTAATAATTTCCTACATGTCTTTACTGTTCTTGAACTATTTCAATTCTTCTGATTACGGCAAATCTTGGTTAAAAAAATCTCTACTCTGTGTATGTCATGTAAGGATCCTGTGGTCTGGCCACACTGCAGAAAAAGAATTAATTCATAAACAAACAGACAAATGGAAAATGTACAGTGAGCCTCTCCATTAATTTTACGGACATTTCTGTTCACCCTAAAACACAAGGCAATGAAGTGCAAAATTTAAAATGCAGGCAAAACACTGGTTAAAGAAAAAAATTATTCCTAAAGTACATTGCGTCTTATTTTCATGGATTTGTTTGACACTGTACATCACACATTAAAGACTTGCATTGTAGCGTAATCATGTAAACAGATTTGTCTGAGTTTCACTGTATTGGAAATTACAATCAAGGGTTTAAAAATAGAATTTGTCATTTTGGTAGCTTTTATTATTATTATTAGATTTTAAAAAAAAAAATGTTTTTATGAAAAATAAAATGAAATATTTTCTGTCCAGAAGAGGGCAGCAGAGACTGATTAACACCAAGAACGTTAAACCATGTATAGTAATCCACGACTGTATAAAACAGATATTAACCATATACGAGGTCAGGAACCAATTAAACAGAGCTTGAAATGTGATTTTGAGAACAAGAGCTGTGTCATTCTTTGGCCTTTTCTATGAACAGGTTTGTGTTTCTACAATAGTGTCTATCCTTACTATCTATAGCAGCTTTTCTTTTTCTTAATATGAAGAAAGACAAAAGAAACACACAAAACAATCAAAAATACTGGGAAATCGTTCGTTTTCATGTAAAGTTATTCAACTAAAGTTAAAATATGTAAATGTTCAATTTTATTAGGGATAGTATTGTATATATTTATATAATTACATTTGAGTGTGATCTAGTATCAGTGGTGTATTTTTTGAATATATATATATATATATATACATGTGTGTGTGTGTGTGTGTGTGTGTGTGAGTGTGTGGGAGGAGGTGAGTGTGTGTGTGTGTGGTTGTGTGTGTGTGTGTGTGGGTGTGTGTGTGTGTGGTGTGTGTGTGTGTGTGTGGTGGGGTGTGTGTGTGTGTGTGTGTTTGTTTGTGTGTGTGTGTGGTGGTGTGTGTGTGTGTGAGTGTGTGAGTGGTAGTGTGTGACTGTGTTGTGTGTGTGTGTTGAGTGGTGTTGTGTGTGTGTGTGTGTGATGGTGTGAGTGTGGTGGTGTGGTGAGAGTGTGTTGGCATGATGCGAGTTTTGTGTGTGTGTTTTTGTGTGTGTTTTTGTGTGTGTGTGTGGTTGTGTGTGTGAGTGTGTCTCTCTGTGAGTGAGTGAGTGAGTGAGTGAATTTGTGAGTGTGTAGTGGGATGTGGGTGATGTGTGTGTGTGTGTTGTGTGGTGACCGTGTGGTGGTGGTGTGGTGGGTGTGTGTTTGTAGTGTGGAGTGTGTGACAGTGTGGTGTTGGTGTGTTGTGTTGTGTGGCTGGGTGTGTGTGTGTGAGTGTGTGACAGATGTGGTGTGTGTGTGTTGGTGTGTGGAGTGAGTGAGTGTGAGGGGTGTGTGTGTTTGATTGGGTGTGTGAGTGTGTGTGTGAGTGTGTGAGTGGGTGTGAGTGAGTGTGGGTGTGTGCGTGTGTGAGTGTGTGAGTGTGTGTGTGTGTGTGATGTGTTGTGTGTGTGTGTGGGAGTTTGTGTGTGAGTGTGTGAGTGTGTGTGTGTGAGTGAGTGGTGTGTGTGTGTGTTATGTGTGAGTGTGTGTGTGGTGTGTGTGTGTGGTGAGGTGTTGTGAGTGTGGAGTGTGTGTGTGTGAGTGAGTGCGTGTGGTGAGTGGTGATGTGTGTGTGTTGAGTGAGTGAGTGTGTGATTGATTGTGTGTGTGTGTGTTGTGTCAAACAAAAAAATGTGTGAAGTGAGTGAGTGGTGAGTGTGTGAGTGTGTGTGTTGACAGTGTGGTGATGTGTGACAGTTGTGGAGTGAGTGTGGGAGTGAGGAGTGTTTGTGTAAGTGCGTTTGTGTGTGCGTGCGTGAGTGAGTGTGGAGTGTGAGTGATTTGTGTGTGTGTTCGTGTGTGTGTGATGGTTTGTGATGTTTGTGGTGTGGTGTGTGAGTGTGTGTGTGTGTTTGTGTGTTGAGTGTGTGTGTGTGTGTGAGAGAGAGTTGCATGCTTGTGTGTGTGAGTGAGTGGGTGAGTGAGTGAGTGTGTGAGTGGGTGGGTGAGAGAGTGTGTGAGTGAGTGAGTGTGTGGAGTGTGTGTGTAGTGTGTTGTGTGTGATTTGTGTGAGTTATTGTGTGTGAGTGAGTGCTTGTTATTGAGTGAGTGAGTGCGTGAGTGGTTTGCGTGTGTGGTGTGTGTGTGTATGATGTGTGAGTGGTGTTTGCTTGAGTGTGTGATTGTGCAGTGTGTTTGTGTGTGTGTGTGGGTGAGTGTGTGGGTGTGAGTGTGGGGGGGGGGGGGGGGGGGGGGGGGGGGGGGGGGGGGGGGGGGGGGGGGGGGGGGGGGGGGGGGGGGGGGGGGGGGGGGGGGGGGGGGGGGGGGGGGGGGGGGGGGGGGGGGGGGGGGGGGGGGGGTGGGGGGGGGGGGGGGGGGGGGGGGGGGGGGGGGGGGGGGGGGGGGGGGGGGGGGAGGGCGGGGGGGGGGGGGGGGGGGAGGTTTTGTGTGAGTGGTGATGTGTGAGGAGGGGGGGAATGGGGGGAGGGGGTGAGGGAGGAGATGAGGGGGGGGGATGCAGGGGGGGGAGGGGGAGAGGGAGGGGTGAAGTGGGTGGAGTGAGGGATGAGTGATGAGTGAGGGAGTGTTGGTGGGGGGGGGGGGGAGGAGGAGAGAGTGATGATGAGTAGAGGGTGTGTGAGTGAGGAGGAGGTGGGTGAAGGGTGTGTGAGTGAGTGAGTGAAGGGTGATGAGGGAGGGAGTGGGTGAAAGGGGGGGGGGGGAGAAGGGGGGGGGGGGGGGTTGTGTGGGGGGGGGGGGGGGGGTGGTGTTGGGGGGGGGGGGGGGGGTGGGTGGGGCGGGGAGAGGGGGAGGAGGAGGAAAAAAAAAAAGGGGGGGATGGGGGGAGGGGGGGGGGGGGGGGAGGGGGGGGGGGGGTGGAGGGAGGGGGGGGGAGATGAGGATAGTGGAGGATGTTGGTGGGAGAAATCGATAAATATTGATGGGGGGGAACCTTGTTATACTAAGTGATGATCCAATATCAGTGGTGTATACATTTTTGCAATGTCCTTTCGTTTTGCACTTTTCAATTCTAAAAACTGTAAATCGCATGTGAATGTGTTTAATCCAGCGTCTCATGATTGACAACCGCAGTCATCCAATCACATGCAGGGAGCACTTACAGATGCTCTAATGTGGGCAAGCCCAATCTCGCGGCGCTGTGTCGCAAACAAATGTGCGATTAACAGCGACGCGTCCCGCCTCCCAGGCCGAGCTCAGCCAATCCGGTGCGCTCATTCTTGCATAATTAACGCAGGCTTGCGGTGGGCAGTGACGCAGAGTCTGAGACTTTGCTTGTAATTTATCAAAAACATTCGCATCTTTCGGCGGAACGGAGTTAATACGTTTCCCGCGTTCATCTTGCACGTGACTTGAACGCGGAACAACCGGATCAAATCCATGTGATTTCGTTTGTTCCAGACCAGACGGTCTCCTATCTATACAGTGTCATGTTTATGTTCATCGAAAAATCCTATCCGACAGAACCGAAATCGGGCGAAGATCCCGGTACTACTCACTCAACGTGAATTAACAATCGATGAAGGTGCTCGGGATAAATCAGCTATGCCGCAGCCGAAATCGCGAAAGATCGCCGTCCTGGGCTACAGATCCGTCGGTGAGTGTCGCTTGCATCAGCTTCTGATATTTCCCGCATGCATGAGATTCCTCAATGTCACCCCGTGCGCGTGCTGCATCCTCGTTAGCGCATGCATTGAAGCACGAGCCGAAGTATGCATGCTTTGTGACACACAAGATCCTAAAACACACCCTGCATCCTCATGCATATCCCCACACTTGTCTTTAGGATGTGAAAGCTGTTCTGCAGATGCACGCAGGCCTCAGCCAGTGTCAGTGTGTTTATTCTGACTGTGTGCATGCATTATGTTTCATGCATTTTCATTCTGTGTGTGTTCATATCTTGTGTCAGCATCTCACAGAGGCCTGTATTCATTTAGAGGAGCTTTGTCTTATTTCTATGAGGTTTTCAATCTTTTAAATCCCACAGGCCTGAAATATGAGCATCCTCATGTGAGGGACCCTCAATTTATATACTGTATATTTTCATGCATAAAGACCTGATTTAGACTGGTATACTATCTATACACTATATAGGGCATATTATACCAGTATAATATTATATTTAGAAAAATTATAGTTTCTGTTTATACTAAAAATTAAAAAAATGTAAATAGCTAAATAATATTGTTTATGTTTACTGCTGTATTTTAATTGTAATAATACAAATGAATTTATTAAATTATTGATTTAATATTTTATATGATTCCATTTGTACATTTTAACAGCCCCTCACCAAAATGTTGTAAGAAGCCAGGATTAAAAACTCCCGATCGGTAAACTGAATTAATACATTATTTCTAAATCATTCATATTATGATGTTGTGAATGAGTTTGGATGCTGCAGGTTTGTCCAATCAGAGACCAGATCCAAGTCTGAATTATGACCCATATCGATAATCAACCGATATATCGGCTGATATTTAACCGATATTTTGAGATTATCGGCATCAGCCAACAACCTGCTACCTTATTTAATTTCCAATTAACAGCCAATATTAATAAGGATTTTTAAACGTTTTTTTTAATATATTTTTAGGTAAAAAGCATGTATGTATATGTACATATATATCAACATCTATAACATATATACTGTATATATCAGCATTATATCAGTTAACTATTCTAAGTTGTTATATCGGCAATCTAAAAAAAACTATTTCAGTTGAAAACAAGCTCATATTTATAATAAATTCTTGGATATAAGACACATATCTGATCTCAAACATGAGTGTTGTGTAGAATTAGTTCTGTATTGATATTTAATGTTTTCATTGCGCGTATTAGAGGAATAATTCATCCAAAAATAGAGATGTCATTATTTACTCACCCTCATGTCTGCAAATATAAAATTCTTCCTCCACAGCTCTCAGATCTCATTTGTGTGATGTTCAGATGAACTAACGAGAGGTTTGGTGTTGCGCATGCTCTCGAGTGGAAAATCTGAACTGAATGTGAAATGGAGAATCAGGTTCGAGAGCTGAATTGGAAGGGAAGGTTTCAGTGAAAACTTTAGGAGTCTAGAATGAGTTTAGGAGACTTTGGCATTTGACATTCATGCTTGATGGTGATTTATGGCTAAAACAGTTTGCCGGATGATATGTGACCCTGCAGCACAAAAGCAGTGTTGAGTCGCTGGGGGATATTTGTAGCAATAGCCAACAATACATTGTTTCTTTTATGCCAAAAATCTAGGATATTAAGTAAAGATCATGTTCAAAGAAGATATTGGTAATGGTCATACGTAAATTATCAAACTAAGGTTTGCCTTAGTAATAGCATGACTAAGAACTTATTTGAACAACTACTTAAAGATGATTTTCTCAATATTTAGATTTTTTTGCACCCTCAGATTCCAGAATTTCTAATAGTTGTATCTCAGACAAATATTGTGCTATCCTAACAAACCATACATCAATGGAAAGATTGGTATTTTGTCATTTAGAGCAGATTTCTTCTCTCTGTAGTAAAGCGCTTACACAGAGCATATGTTTGCTGATGCGTGTGACGCTTGAGAGAACATGCTAACATCACATCAGGACACGCATGAGTGCAGATCAGCCTTTGGGGACCGTTGGGTTCACGCTATCATGACCAAACATTTAGCATGGATTCTCTCTACGCACTGCACTCAGTTTCAACCTCAAGTCACAGTGAAATCAAGTATGTTTGTTCAGTGTAGTGGATGCATATATATAAATAAATGCACCAAATGTTTAAAAAAAAATTTAAATTAAAGTTGCATGTAGCCGAAAGCAGAGACATAAAGTTTGGATAACTGAGCATTTGTCCTCACCTGTCAATATTTCAGCCAAACAAACCTTACATATTTCAACTTTGGTCAGAGAAGCGCTAATTTAATGCCACTTTTTCAGTCGATGACTTTGGCCCTTTGGAACCAAAATGTATTTTATTGAATCAATGTATTTATTTATTTGTGTTTATTTATCTTTCGACTAATATATTTTTGGTCACCAAAATTTAGGTGAATTATAGTCAACTCAAATTAAAATTAAAACCATTAAAATGTTTCTTAAATGCTAACAGAAATAAAATAAAAACATTTTCATGTTAATTGAGCTTGACGTACTAAAATAACTAAAACTGAAATGAAAATGAATAAAAACTATATAGACGCACATAAAAAACAAAAGCTACTAAAATGACAAAACTCCACAATATTACTAAAACTTGAACTAAAATTAAAATACAAAAACTGTAAAAAACTGATTTGAAATATTAATAAAAACTATAAAAGTATATGATTGGGTTTTTACAAATTGTATTTCATATTTCAATTTGTTGTATTTTTTTTAAGTCTGATTTGATTAGATTTTTGTCTAAAAATGTCTTGTGTAGAATCTGACCTGTATTGAACATATTTAGTTAAAGCATGCATTAAAATGCATGTTTGATTTAATAAAGCTGTCCACTCTTATAAGGTCATTTCAAGCCTCAAAACGGCAGATGCATGTGAACTTTACCCGCAGATAACGTGATGTATGTTTGGACCTCAGGTCGAGTCGTTTATGTTCTTTAAGTCGACTCAGTTCTGTGTTCGGGACATTTCTGGCTCACAGCTAAATATCTGCCAATGCAGTAACCGTCACTACTCTATACTAATGAAGGCCTTTGAGTTTCTAACGATGGGCTCAGTGCCTTCTGTGGAGTCTCAAACCATCCATAAACTCTCTGATTTCCAAAAGCGATGGAAATGTACAGTATTGCTGCTCGTTTCAGACGAGGAGGATCTCTGCGTGTCCACTCCACGGGTCACTGCCGCCCACATCTGGGCTTTGTTTGCGTGCGGGGTCACCCGCGGCCGATGGGAACTATATGTTCCTGATGCGATTGCTCCTGTTTCACGCTCTATTTATAGAGCTGATGAGGAAGGATGCTTGAAATCCGATGCGCCTCCATTAAAACGGAGGGAAGGCAGGGCTGCTGCTGCTCTCTAATGGCTTTACGGTCGAGAAACGCTTGTAATGAACAACTCTTTTATAGACTCTTAATTCAGATTCCTGGTCTGATTATGAAGGATTCATCAGTGATGTTGTTCGAATGGAAAACAACATCACTGCTTCATCTCTCAAATGGTTTTCTTTTTCGGCTGACATCAGCGTTTGTTCACTTTTTTCAAGTAGGGATGCACCGAAAGGAAAATTCTTGGCCGAAACCGAACAAAATTAAACACTGGGCCGAATACCGAACACGGTTTTTTTCTTACCATTTTTTCACCATTGCATAAATTAAAAAGCCAAAATGTGCTTTTTACTGTTTTGTCTTGCTTTCAAAGAGAAAAAATCAATTACAAAACAACAATTTAAAAATATTTACTTAGCAGACATTATACCAACAAAGCACAATTTTACTTAAATTGAATAAGTTAGTAAAATAATAATATTTGGCCATCAGACCCCCTTCTTGAATCAGGCATGCATTTTCTTTTTTTACTGTACAATTAAAAGCAGCTTTGCTGAGAAGAGACTTTTTTTAAAACTTTAGAAAATATTACAGATCCCAATTTGAACACTGTGTGAATGTTATAATAAATGTATTAAAACAGAGTTGTTGTAATGATTATTATCATTATTATTGTCTTTTTATTTTTTTTACAGAACAACAGTAAAATTACAATACTAACATTTATGAATGTTGATAAGAGTTCTTGCTTTTTCTCAAATTTTATTTTGGCAGAAACGCACAGGAAGACCTCAATGCTTATTTTTGTTGACAACAGATTTATAAATGAGTCTCATTACGAATACGTCGCACGTATCGCATTGTCACATGCCTTGTAAAAATTCATAAAAATGTGACCGAGCAACTGACGAGTAATGTTTCAGGTCAGATTTTCCTCGCGCTTTGGACTTTAAACCCTGGTTAACAAGCAGATAGCGCTGTCAGAATACATGCAATACGCACGTGTATTAGAAAACATAACGTTCTGCAATTTATTTACTAATTGTTTAAAGCCATTTCGCAATTTCAATCATCGTACAGTAACCAGCAACAATCACCCCGTCCTCTTCTCATTGAAGACATGCGCTGCAGCACTAAACAGTCTCTCGCTGTCGGTGCTTGTAATGATTTTTGCGTCTTTCTCCGACAGTTTAAATGCTTCCACACTGCTGACGTGTGTGCATAATAAAGAGTGCGCGCCTCTCACTCTGCGTTGGTTGCTATTTGATCGCGTCATATCATTGTTCAGTACAATTTATTCGGTCTTTTCGCTTATTCGGCCGAACACAGAAAGAGCTTATTCTTTTTGCTATTTTCGGCCGAATAATGTCGGTTGCCGAACATTCGGTGCATTACAGTATAAGCTTTCATCCGGTTCTCTCCATATTCCGGGGACATTATGATAGACCAATGATAGCATGGTCCAAATCATAAAAAAGAGGTCAGGTGTGCGATTTATCGGTACCGATAATGATGAAGAGCAGCCAGTTATCGGTAAATCAAGACCGATGTTTAATTCCTCGTGGAGTAAAAAAAAAATTGTTTGATTTGTATGAAATGGGAAACACTTTACGATAAGCCCGTTCACACCAGAAGATAACGATAAAGAGAACTATATTAGCGGGTGTAGTCAACACCAGCGAACCAATAGGTCTGTTTATCTAAGCGCAATGCGTCTGCTGCTTTAAATTCTGAGCTGTTACAGCAGGATGGATTTGATTGGGTCAGTTGTTTAAGTTCATCGGTGGGAAAAATCGTTTCGATCTCGTTATCGTTATATTTATCGTTATAGTTGTGGTGTGAACGATGCTATGCTTAAATGAGACTGGATTTTTAGAACTAGGCTATATCTTTATCGTTATTGTTCTTGGTGTGAACGGGCCTTTAGAGTCCATTTCTAATGTAAACTAAAGTTACGAAATGCTTTAGAAGTGTTATTCATCATTGTTAGTTTCAACATTTGCTTGTATCTTTAACAGTAGGTTAAGGGACTAGAACTACATGAAGGATCAAGGTACAATAGCCTAATATATTAATGTTTAATATAATATTAGTGAATTTAAAAAGTACAGTACATTTTCAGGGTTCTGTTCTGTTCAGTTTTTTGCAATAAAGTTCAGCATTATTTTACTTGGAGTATTAGGCCTATGGTTTTTGTTTTGTTTTCATCCGTTTTCAAAAATGTAGATTGATTTGATCAGTTATCGGTCAGTGTGGTCCAATCACTATCAGTCGACCTCCAGTAAATACAATTTTAATGTCATTCGACATGAGATATGTCATAAGACAACAACTTTTTCATTTTAAATGAAACCCTGCCTTTCATTTTAAAGAGCCAATCACCTTTTTTGTCAGTTTGTTACTTTTAAATGTGAGTGTTTAATTTTTGAATGTATCATTTGAGCACATGAGACAGAGTTGCTACAATTGTTACATTTTATTCCTGATTTAAATGTAGCTGACAAAATTGACGTTTTTAGAAGGTTTGACTTTATAAAAGCCATGTCAAAAGTCCATCACTGGCCGGACGTGAATAAAAAGGACTTTAGTAATGCCTGCTCTTCACTAGTTTCATCTAGTTTATTCATGATTTTGTTGTTTTTTGTTTGTTCTCATTGAAGAATCGTGTTTGGATGTTCGGTTTGGAATCGTTTGATCAAACGTGAGTCTGTCCTTCAAAGAGCCGCTCTTCCGTTCGGAGCGTCCCGATGATCCTGTGTGCTTTTCCCTGTGAATGAGAGATCGCATTTACAAACACTGGATGCGGAGAGGAACTGGCCGTTGTTATAGCAACAGGCTGCAGTGCAAATCTGCCCACACACTCGTTTGTGTGTGCGCGTGCGTGCGTGCGTGCGTGCGTGTGTGTGTGTGTGTGTGTGTGTGTGTGTCCTGCATTACTACCACTATGGCAGCTTCATCACAAACACTCTTCTGAATGGAGACGTGTTTCATCAGCATGCATTCACACGCTTCAGTAAATTCAGTACAAGGGTGAAAATCAGAGAAATAATACTTTGCAATAAAAAAATGAAGCTTTTTTGTGGCATTGTGGCAGTTTTTTGATAAATTATGCCGTTTGGTTGTGAAATTTGTTTCATTTGGAATTATTAGATTGTTGCATCCCTCTGTAGCGTGATTCTAACATGCATGTGTGTGTATTCTGTGGATCTGGACCATGCATGGTGTGAGTTCTGCTGGTCTCTCGTGATTATGAAGGGTAATGATGGTCAATTTCTGACTGTGATGAGCGTGTGTTTCTGTGTTTCAGGGAATCGCTGGACAATCAGTTTGTGGAAGGCCAGTTTGGCGATCCTACGACAACCCCACGTTGAAAACAGTAAGTGGAAATGCAGATCACGTTCCTATGTAAAAGAATCAGAATCATCATAAAGTCGGGTTGACACTTAACATCATTAGGGACATTTGTCTTTATTTATTTATCTCTGTAATTTAAATCCACTGTCTGTAATTAGCTTATGATGGGATATTCTGAAAGGGGCGGGTCATAACGCAAGCTGGCCGGACCTGAGTCGACTCAGGGGGCGGGGCTTGAGTAAAGTGGGCGCGGCGGGGCTTGAGTAAAGTGGGTGGGGCTTGAGGTGGATTTTTGATCTGGTGTCTTTTATTTCTTTTTTCAGCGTTTACGAAAATGATCACCGTGAACGGTCAGGAGTATCACCTGCAGCTGGTGGACACAGCAGGACAGGTGAGAAACACGACACTGAGTTCATGTTTAAATGTTGTTTTTAACAAAAAATACTTTACAGCAATATCAAACGTTCAGGAGCCCAATACAGTAATAAAATGCAGGATTCTGAAACGCATTTTAATGCAGAAATGAATTAAGGACTTTTAGAACCTTCGACACAGCTAGACCACAGCTCCAGGCATGGTTGTTTTTAACTAAAATTAAAAAAATTAAAAAATTAAAAATGGTTTTAGTCATTGAAATAAGATGAAATAAAATATACAATTAGATGGACAAACTTAAAACTAAAAAAAAAAAACTGAATTTAACCAAAATAAAACAAGTTTAATTTGATGTATTAAAATTAATGGAACTGAAATAAGAATGAATTAAAAAAGCTAGATAAAAATATTAAAATGTAAACATAATAAAATGATAATTTTAACTAAAATTAAAAAAATTAAATCATTAAAAATAGTTTGTTCATTGAAATAAAGTTACTTACTTAACAAAAAAAATACTGAAAATTTAAAAAACAAGTTTAATTTGAACATAAACACAACATAATAAAATTCAAAAAATGTAAACTAAAATTAAAATGTAAAATCTAATTCAAAATGTTTATTAATACTAAATACAATGCACAGATGGAAATGTTCTTCTAGAAAACATTCAGGTCATGAATTCTTCGAATGGAATTTTGGTCTGATCTCTCTGAAGTGTGTTTTGAATTCCTCTCTTTCAGGACGAATACTCTATTTTCCCGCAGACGTACTCTATAGATATCAACGGCTACATTCTGGTGTATTCAGTCACCTCCAATAAAAGGTGAGAGATGCTGATGCTTGATCATTTCTCAGGCTTTCTCTGGCTGATAAATGACTGAAATCTGCTGCTGATGACTGCCAGAATATGGTTTATGAATAAAACATCGCATCAGATTGATTTCTCATTAGTTTGAGACATGACGTCTTATTTCTAGAAGATCTCAGCTCGCTCACGGAGTTATTAAATAAGATCAGATCTGATGTTCTGGGCCGTAGTCGTGTGTTTCGGGTGAAGCACAGAGATCGGTTAGTTTTAGTTTATGCTTTATGGATGATGCAATAAGCCACGAGATGTTTTACAGTGATTTTATCCTCTGATTAATCATCTCTGCCTGTTTTATTTTCGTTTTGAAATAAGTGATAGTCTTCTGATCTGTCTCTCCCTCTTTTTTGCAGTTTTGAAGTAGTAAAGTATCATGAAAAGTTGTTGGTATGGTCGGGCAAAGTACGTAAGTATATATTTTGTCTGAATTTAGCTTTTGCAAGTTCCGTTTTATATATATATTGTATATATATATATTATATATATTATATATATATATATAATATAATAGTAATATATATCTATATAATATAATCCTTTTGTTTTAAGCTTCTTTCAAGTTTTTTAACAATGTTAATTTTCTTTTATTAGTATTTTCTGTTTTTTTATATATAATATATATTAAATTGTTTAAGTTAGCATTTGCAAACGATCATTTCTAAGAAGAAAAAAATATATATTTTTTTTTGGTAGCTTTGCAAAGGTTTTTTACATTTTTTTTGTTATTTATAAAATAGCGTTGCAAGTTCTTTGTCGCCCAAAGCAAAGTAATATTAAAAAACAAATATTGAAATATGCTGATTAATGAGACTTACTTGTTTTGATAACAGGCTAGTTGCATATAAAGTTAACCCGTTTCCTTCCCAAAGGGATCCATTTCTAAGGAACAACATGTATTGAACAAAAAACAAAATGGCAGGAGCATGCGTTAAGAAATATAAATGGGCTGTTTTGACTGTAATGATGAATAAATGATGCTTGTGTGTATTAAACTGTGAGTTCATGTCTGTATGTGTTATACATGTTCATCAGTAATGTCCTAATGCACTCTTTTCCTAGAGTACCCATAATGCTGGTGGGCAATAAGAAAGACCTTCACATGGAACGGTACGTGATTGCATGAGTTTGACTGTGTATATATATATATAAAAATTCACGTTCAGGATGAATTTTCAAAACAGTACGATGGAATGGAATAAACAGGAAGCCTGATGTAATGGTGCTGATCTGAGGCAGTAGGTTTCTTCAGAATGAGGCATAAAACGTGAGCCTCGGAGAGAGGGTTCGGTTATTCCTGGACTGAAACCTAACGATACACGCACACTCTCTCACACACACACACACACACTCTCACACACGCACACACACACACACACACAAACACACACACTCACACTCTCTCACACACGCACACACACACGCACACTCACACTCTCCCCTTCACAACGCTCAAACTCTCTCTCATACACGCTCACACTCACACTCACACACACACACACTCACTCTCTCTCTCTCCCTCTCTCTCTCACACACACACACTCTTTCTCTCTCTCTCACACACACTCTCTCCCACACACACACTCACACTCGACACTCACACTCGCTCGCTCACAACACTCGCACACATACACCACCACTCACACTGCGAGCAATTAACGCATTCGCGCCGCGCCACACACGCCCGCACACACACCTCACCCGAACACACCATAATCACACTCACGCGCGAACCACTGAACCACTCACTCGCGAACACACACACCACTCGCACCCACACAACGTACGCACAAACACTGTACACGCTCACACAACAACACAATCACACCGCAATCCACACACCACCACAACTCGCGCACACACACACACTCCGAGCACACACACGCACTCGCGCAAGAGCACTCGCGCACACACCCTCACACTGGGCGTACACACTCAAACTAACTCGCGCATCCTCGCGCACTCACACTCACTTGCGCACACACACTCACACTCACTCGCGCACTCCACTCGCGCCACACACACTCTCCCCACACTCGCAAACACACACTCACACAAACACACACACATTCACTCACACACACGCACACACACACTTACACGCGCACACACACACACACACTGTACATGCGAACACACACACTCGTACGCGCAACACACACACACTCGTACGCGCACACAACACTCGTACGCGCACACAAAACAAACGCGTACGCGCCACACACACACTCGTACGCGCAGCGCACACACACAATGTACACGCGCGGAAAACACACACTCGTACACGCGCCACACACACGTAAACCACATCGCACCACACACTCATACCACAACACACATACTAGCGAAGACACACACGCACAAAAACTCGTGCACAAAACCACTCACTCGTACACACACACCACACACACTCACCTTTGTTCTTTTTCTTCTTTTTTTTGCGCACCACACACTCGTACACACAAATTTGTACATACACTCGGGGCACAAACCACACACTCACACTCGCGCACCACACTCGTTACACACAGACAACTCACACTCTCTCTCAACGTTCACACTCCTGGTTCACACCTCAACTCTCTCTCTCAAACACAAACAACCATCATCTCTCTCTATCACACAACACACACCACACTCTCAACACACTCTCGCTCGCTAACACTCAATAGATCACACCACACACGCACCACACAAACTGTACACGCGCAAGCACACACACACTAGTACATGCGCACCACACACACTCGTACGCGCACACACACACACACACACTCGTCAGCGCACCACACACCCACACACAATCTACGCGCACACAACAACACTCGTACGCGCACACAACACACTCGTACGCGCGGACAAGCACCACCAACTCGTTACAACGCGCGCCCCAAACACTCGTACACGGCACACACAAGCACAACACACTCGTGCAACACACACTCAAACCGTACACACACTAGTACACACACACACAAACAATCACTAGCGCACACACACACTCGTACACACCACTTGTACCACACTCGTGCACACCCACACACTCCACTCGCGCCACAACACACGCACACCATCAAACTCTTCTCACACGATACACACTCATGGTTCACACACTCACCACCTCTCTCTCACACACACACACACACTCACTCTCTCTCTCACACTCTCTCACACACACTCTCACACACACTCTCGCTCGCTCGCTCACTCACTCACACACACAATAGAATCACAACACACACACAAACCCTCGCGCACACACACACACACACTCGCCACACACACACTCGCGCCCACAACACTCGCACCACGCACTAGCGCGCACACGCACCGCGCAAAAACCCTCACACTCGCGCACTCACTCACACATACTCACTCACACACTCACACTCACTCGCACACACACACACACTCACACTCGCGCGCATACACGCACTCGCGCGCACACACGCACTCGCACACACACCCTCACACTCGCGCACACGCTCACACTCACACACAGACTCACACTCACTCACACACACACACTCGCGCGCACACACACACACACAATGCGCAAGCGCACACACACAACACACGCGTACACACACACTCGTACACGCGCACACACACACTCGTGCACAAACACTCACACCGCGCGCACACACACACAAACACCACAACACACACTGCTACACAAAACGCGCAAACCACACTCGTACAAACACACTCGCACGCACACACACACACATTCACTCGCACCACACACACACCACATTCCACACCTGCACTCGCACAACACACACACTTGTACCACACTCGGCACAAACAAACACACTGCGCACCACACACTTCGTACACCACTCGCACGCGACACACAAACAAACACCCAACACTCTCGACAACAACACCGCGCACACTCTCTCTCTTCTTCAAACACCACACACAACTCGTACACAATACACACTACAATCGCAAGACGCACACACTCACTCGCACACACTCGATCCTAATCTGAATATCAACCAAATCTGACTGAGTTAAATCACAGTCCAGGGAGTCCAATCATTAGTGCAGTGACGTTAAAGTTACAGTTTGAAACATTGTGAATCCATTGATATTCGGAGATATCGCAATGCAACCGTTCAAGCGTGAATGTATCGTTAGTAATAGTTTTGTATGATGTTTTGATCTCGGAGAGTTCAGCTAAAGGTCAGATGAACACAGATGTGTAGCTGTATGAAGTATATTTGGTTTCTCTCAGCGTGATCAGCTGTGAAGAGGGCAAAGCTTTGGCAGAATCGTGGAACGCAGCGTTCATGGAGTCCTCCGCCAAAGAGAATCAGGTGATGATGCGTTTCCTGTCTCACCTTCTTCCTCTTCCTCTTCCTCTAGTGTTTTCTGTCCGTCTCTGAGGATTCTTCTGCGAGACACAAATGAATCCAGCAGATGTTCAGTATTAAGACACCGTTATTTTAATATCACTGAGATACTATTATAGTTTCTATTTATGTTTTGAATTAGTTTTTATATTTTAGTTTAATTGATTTGAGTTAATTTAGTTTTTTTATTTGATTTTATTTTCATTATCTTTTGGTTATTTTAGTTCATCAAATTCAACTAAATGAAAATGAGAATTAATGTTTTGGCAACTAGCTGAAATACAATAAGTTTATTTTTTATATTTCATGTAACACACTTTTATGTCATTTTTTTCAGCAAATAATCTCAAACTGGGAAATTTACGTTTGTGTAATAATAGAATATGAATGATTAATGCATCAATATGACAATGAAAATTCAATGCAGGATTATGATTTAATGATGAATCGGTTTATGATGCCCAGTGCATTATACTTTCATTTCTTGTGCATAATACAAATTCATGGCCTATTTTCAATGTAATGTTTAAAAAAAAAAGTATAGTTTTTGCATTAAAATAATGATATTTTGGTGAGGAGGATTTGTTGACGGAACAAATATTTACTCCTTTAATTAATATCTTGCATGTAATATTGATAAGATATTATATGGGAAGCTGCCGTTGATTTCTCCTGTTATTGTGCTATTGCTATTTTTATTTTACTTGTACTTTTGGTGTGTTTGTTATTTTTTATGACTTTTGTTGTTTTAAAACGTTTATGTAGATTTTTATTAATTTGTTGCAGTTATTTTAGAACATCAAGTAAAACTAAATGAAAATGAGATGCTTCATTTTAAAAACTATAATAAACTTATGTAAATTAATTTTAAATTTTTTTTTAGAATTTAAATTTTTTTCATTACCTTTATGTAATTTAAAAAAATCTATACCAGTTACTTTTATTTCATTTACATTAAAATTAAATTATTTAATTTTTTATTACTTTAAAAGAATAACCAGTTACATTTATTTCATTTAATTTTAATTCAATTCAATAATTTTAGTTTTGGTATGTATTTAAAAATATATATACCATTAACATTTTATTTCATTTAAATTTTAATTTTAAATGCATTAATTTAATTTAGGCAATTTAAAAAAATGATACCATTAACATTTTATTTCCCGTATTTTTTTATTGTTTTTATTTTTTTTTGCTGAAGTTCCTCAGTGGTAGTCCGTGATGAAGGTATCCCGATCGTGCATGTTTTCGTGTGTGTGTGTTCGCAGACGGCCGTGGAGGTGTTCAAGAGGATAATCCTGGAGGCGGAGAAGATAGACGGCGGCGCTCCTCATTTCCGACATCTGCTCCATGATGGAGAGAACCCCTCCCCGTCGGCCCCCGCCCTACGCCCCGCCCCTCTCCTCCCCAGTCTGCCCCGCCCACCTGAGACCCGCACAACTTTTCTAGCAAGCATTTGGGCTTGGCTTGTGTTTCTGGTCTAGTTCTAGGGATGACGGATGTGAACGGTTCGAGACATTGATTGCATAAAAGCTGTTTCCAGCCCCGCTCCTGCAGGCACTGGACGCTGGTACCGGAAACCAGTCCCTCTACTTTACGTAGCTACTGCCTTTTTCATGAGACCATGTCTGCTTTTTTCTTTTAACCTTTTTTTATACTTCAGTTGACTTATTTTTTTAGTTTTGACTTATTTTCCTATAACACACACACCACTGCGTCCTGCGCTCTCGCTCTTCTCTATCGCATCATCCTCCTCTCCTTTTCCCCCAGAAAAAAGAAAAAAAAAGATCCTCTGGAGTTTGTAAATCCTTTTTCTTAAACGATTATGCCACTAAAGTTGGCAGCATTCATTCATTGTTGGACTTTTTTGTTGTTAATCATTAACGCAGCGTTTGGTTTCACTATCTCTCGAGTCGCTTTGCTGTGTTTATGAAATATGACCTCAAGGCTGTTTACTAATTGCACACATACACTGACCAAAATGTGTTCCTAATAGAAAATACTTTTAGTTAATATATATATTTTAATCATTAATATTTTAACACCAAGGTGTTTTTGATGCCAAAAAAATTGAGAAATGAAAATGTCTCGTGCTCAATTTAATCACGTATAATTTTACATTAAAATAATGATATTTTGATAAGTGATATATCTAAGAATATTGCTTTAATTTTTAATGTACTTTTTATATTAATGTAAAATTTTGGGGCATTCCAGTGATGGCCTCATTTTCATTTAAAGTTGAATTCCTTAAATACAGAAGCTAAAACTGAAATAACAAACATTAGAACTTTTTATCGAATATTTTAGTTAAATATACAAATGACAAACCCAACAATGCCATTAAAACTAAATGAGAAAAAAATTCAGATAGACAATATTAAAGTCAAAAATAATTTTGCTAAATTATAAATTTGCACAAAAAAAAAATTCAATAACATTTCTCAGTTTTATTTAGTTTAAGTTGATTTCCCAAATTCAAAATAAAAGTTAATAACTCACCAATACATATTTAGAAATTTTTTAATAAAAATGGCCAAAAACACCAAAAACATTAAATTCTAAAATTAAAATAACAATGTAAACTAAAAAACAATTAATATATTAATAAACTATAATATCATATTAAAAAGTTTATCAGGTTACTATAAACTCATCCATCTCTGTTAAGCCTAATTCAAATATTAATTTTTTTTAGAAATACATTTAAAATATTCCAGGTATTTCTTTATTTTCTATTTGAATCAGAATGTTTCAGACTAAACGTGTTTTCTGGTGAATATCGTTTTAGTCTTTTATTAAATCCCTTGAACCAACAGAAGCCATTTCCTGAATGACATCATCCTGCAGGAAGTGACATCGTTCTGGAGGGAAACGGCACAAGCGTCAGTAAGCCTCGGTGGATCTGATGCATTCTGGGATGTTTTGTGACGTTCGGTGGTTTGTGTTGCTCTAGGAACGTCAGTCCCTGTTTGGCTCAAACAAACAATAAGATCAGGCGTTCAGAAGATGCTTCAAATTGGCATTTAGTTTTAGCAGTGAATTAATACGTCGTATTCATAAACGCGTTACAAGATGAATGTGATTCCGAAGAAGATTAATATTCTGATGCTGATATCTGAGATGATCTGATTAGAAACTAATTACATGAATAATAATGACTCTGAAGTGATTCGTTAATGGTGTTTCACAGGACTCGACAGTAAACAAGCAAAATACAGTCAACTAAACACAAACATCGGGTCAAGGATAATTTCTCTGTTGTTGACTGGAAGAACAAACACTACCATATTAATAGCGTCATAAAGCTCTTTATAGTCTGTATTGTGATTGAGTTCAGGTGAGTAGTGTTAAATTAGAAAAAAAATGCGTAAAATAAATGTTTTAAAAACTTATTCATCTACACCATTTCTCGTTTTTGTTTCTTCTTTGATTTGCTTTTCCGTGAATACTATTTGAAATAAAACAATAAAAACTATATAACGCACAAATAAACACATCAAAAATTAAAAACTATAAAATGACCAACCAACGAATTACTACAATTATAAAATAAACAAATTGAACATAACGAAGCAAACAAACGCTGTGATACATAAATTAAATGTTTAATGAAGTCGGTGTTTCAGCGACGGCGTGTCTCATTTTCATTTAGTTAAGGTGATTTCCGTTCACTAAACTACAACTGGAAGAAAACTATAAAATAAATCTAATAATAAAAAAGAATAGTATTTTAACAACGCAACGCTATAAAAAGCCAAAAAACAACGAAGTGACTAAACCTTTAAAAGGACAATCACTAGAATAAATGTATATATATATATTTGTATTTGTGGGTATGTGTATATTAAGGTGGGTGTATAATTTATATTTGTGGATCTATATTTGGGTGTATATATATATATATATAATTTGTGGGGTTATATTTGGTGTGATAGAGATATAAATATTTGTGGTATATATTTGTGTTATAATGTAGATATATATAGATATCTATGGTGTGGATATCGTTAGTGTGTGGATAAGAATTTGTGTGTATATTAGATGATTATTTGTGTGTATAATTTGGTGTACTATATTATATATCTATTCTGTGTGTATTATTGATATTTGTGTAGATAATTTGTGGGTATAGTTGGGTGGAAATATATCTATATATCTTTTGTGTGTATATATTTGTGGTATATAATTTTGGTGTAATATCTTTGTGTTGTAATTTATAGATTGTGATATATATGTTGGGTATAGATTTTTTGTGGATATAGAGATATATATGTTGTGGAGTATTTGTGGGGGATATATATATATTGGTGGTGTGGATATGTGTGTGTATTATATAGGTAATAAAAAAAATTTTGTGTGTGATATAGTTGTGTTATATAAGATATTGTGTAATAGATTGTGTATATATTTATATTTGTATATATTTTGTTAATATATATTTTGTGTTAGATGTTGTGTGTATATAGAGAGATATATATATTGTGTGGATAGATTTGGTGTAATAATATATATTTGGTGTGTGTAAATTTGGTGTATAAATAATATATATATTTATTTTTTGTGTCTATATGGGGGTGTATATATATATATTTGTGTGTGTATTATTGGTGTGTATATATATTCTCTATATATTTTTGTAGATATTTGTGTGTATATATATCAGTTGTGTGGGTATATTGTGTTGTATATATCTATACTATATAATATTTATTTGTATAACACTATTGTTAACTCCCCTAATAAAATCCTGAAATAAATAACATTTCAGATTTATGTATATTTCCTTAACGGAAACTGAAGAAATATAACTATATGACATATATATCGTTAAAAAGATTTACACAAACACTATTCAACCTACCATTAACTACAAATAACAATATTACAAAAATCAAATCAATTCAAATATTATAGAAAATATATTCGTTCACTATATTAAATCAATAACAGTGTTCGAAACAGCTGTCAGATTCGGTTCAGATCTGCTTTGATCGAGTGAGTGATGCTTGTTCGTGCTCCAGATAAAGTGTAAAACATGAAGAGTCCTCAGGAACCTCAGATATGAGAGCAGAAGAATGATCTGATGAGAATGAGACACGAGCCTCACAAAACGGCCCACAAAGTCGAGCGAAGCAGAATCTATTGCGCTCAAAGCCCAGAATCAGCAGGACGAGGAAAGCGTGGCGTCAGCAGAAGCCGAAAGCTCGCATGTGGATCTTTGTGCCGCGGCTCTCGCGAGAATCGTGTGGCCCGTCTATATTGACCCGTCCAACTTTGCTCTCACACTTTTGTTGCTGTTGCTGATTTGTGGACACAATCCAGTTGAGAAGTCGCATTCTGGAAAGGTAGAGTGTGCGATCGGTCAGACTTCAGCGAAGTTTGGGTCAGAACCACCTCGTCCGCTACCATCAAAACCCTTGGCCCTTGGCCCTGGAGCATTTCAGGCGTATAATTAGGCTGATCTTTGACCTCTTATAGGCCCCTTCATGCTTGCAGAGTTATTTCAGTGTCACTGAGACCCTGTGTATATTTTTTTGTTAATATATTTATGTTTAACATAATATTTTTTTTTTTTTTTTTTTTTTTTTTGTCTATATAGTTTTTATTAATTTTTATTTATTAGTTTTAGTTTATGCATTTATTTATTTTTTTATTTTCGTGTTTGTTTATTGGAATGTTTACATTTAAACGATGACATGTGGCCTGCACTAGCTGAATTTTTTTTTATTTTATGATTTTTTTTTATTCATTTTAAGGGGTTTTTATTTAATATCATATCCGTCATTGTTTTTAACATTACATTTACAGTTTGACAGGACATTTTTTAAATAGATTTTAGTGAAAGTGTTTAGTAATTTTTAAAAATAAGTATTAGTTTGGTAATTTAATGAGTCTTTATTTATAATACTTATCATTATTTGATTTAAGTTTTATTTTATTTATTTTTATTTTTTATTTTTATTTATTTATTATTATTATTAATAATAATATTTTTATTCCTTCAATGTTTATTTATTTTAGGTAAGGAAAATATGTCTTATGGTTTTTAGTTTTAGTTAACACTATACTCCTGGCTTGGGAGTTTTCTCTCATCATTTGTACATGACATTTATAAGCTTTATATTTTTTTTTTAGTTAAGTTTTAGTATAAAAAAAAAGTGTCTCAATGTTTTTAGTAATTTATGCATTCGTTTAGTCTATAATAGTTTTTATTATAAATTTATTTATTTTTATTTAGGTTTAGTTTACGTTTGGCACTTAGTTGAAGTGTTGCCATTTTTTTTTCATGATTCCTACCGTTTAACCATTTTTAGTTATTTTGATGTATTTATTATTATCTATTTATTCTTAGTTTACATTGATACTTTAATTTAAATGAAGTGAAAGAGAATGTTCCTTGCGGATTTTTGTGAATTTGTTTTATTACATATAATTTTATTTATATGAATTTTATATCAGTTAATGTCTATTTAATTTCAAGTAATGTTGTAATGATTTTAGTTTAAATTAACCTTGGCTTGGAGAGTTTCTCTCACATTTATATGACACTTTCAGTCTGACTTTGAAGAAATGCAATTATTCTCCGACTCTTAACATGAAGATCTTGGATTGCAAGGCCTTCAGAAGAAGCCTGTTGTGATGCTCTCTGGTGATTTGACTGAGCTCTGCTCCTCAGATCGTGTTTTACGAGGGCCGCTGCTTCACCGGCCGCCGGCTGGAGGTCTACGGTGACTGTGATAACTTCCAGGACCGCGGCTTCATGAACCGAGTGAACTCCATCCGCGTGGAGAGCGGCGCCTGGAACTGCTTCGATCATCCGGACTTCAAGGGCCAGCAGTTCATCCTGGAGCGTGGAGAGTATCCCGAGTTTCAGCGCTGGAACTCACACAACGATCACATGGGCTCCTGCAGACCAATCAGGATGGTGAGACCATCTCGAACTCATCTTATCATCTCTAACTCTAGCACATACACACACACACACACACACACACATCACCATCTATATATAAATACCACTATATCACAACCACGCACATATATAATCTATACATACACATATATACACCACAGTATATATATCTAATACCCACAACACCCACACACCCATATTATATATATATACAACTACACACATAATACCCACACCACACACCGACACATTCTAATCCTACATACACATCTATACACACACATAATATCTATACATATCCCACACACCACACAGTATTATATATACCCACACACACACACACCATATATATATACATACACAGATAAACCCACACATATTATTATACCTACACACCAACACACATACACACACATATATATATATATATATATATATATATACATATATACATATATACATACACACATATATACACATACACACACATACACATATATATATACATACACATATATACCACACCTAAATCTATACATATACACACACACACACACGCTCATATATACACACACACATATATCCACCACATATATATAATACATATACCCACACCACACAGCGATTATATATACACACACACACACACACATATATATATACTATATACACACACTATATTAGATATACCTATACCACACACACAACACACACATATATAATAACACAACACACACAACACACACACCCCCACATATATAGTATACATACAATAATACACACACAGCTATATACATATACATATCCACACACACACACCATATATAGATATACATACCCTATATACACACACATATAATCTAGAACATATACACACACACCAACAGATATAATATACACACACACACACACCATATATATATACCATACACCTCTATACACACCATATATATATTACATATACACACACACACACCCACACATAATTATCACCACCACTCACCACGACACACGACCCATATATATATACATACACCTCTATACACACACATCAATATATATACATATACACCACACACACACATATATTATATCTAGAACACACACACCTATATATATAACATACACATATATACACACACAATATATATATAATACTATACACACACTACACACACATATATATACATAATAGACATATACCACTTATAGATTAGTACATACAACCACCACACACACACACACATAATAGAATACATACACATAGTACCCCACATAATTATTACTATACACACAACACACACATATCATATATACCACACACACCGCCTAAATATAACAGACACATATATACACACCATATATATATATACAATATACCACCACACACCACATAGAATATATATATACATATCACACATTTACATAAGATCATACACACATATATACACACACACACACACCCACATATATATTACCCACACACACACACACACATATATATATAGAATACACACAACACCCCACATATATATATAGATATATCACCACACCACACACACCACACACATATGTATATACCAATACACAGATAACACCCACATATATATAGTTATACATACCTAGACACACACACACAACACACCGTACACACAATATATCAATACACACACACCCAGCTATAATAATAATTCTATACAGTTCGGTCCACGGCATGACCACAACCTCTCGGCGTGACTGCGAGCCACTATCAAGGGCTTCAATGCACTAAACACAACAGGATGACACGAGATGCAATCGCGAAGGCCGTGCATTAACACATGACATTATGACATGATTTTGTGTTGTGTTGTGTTGCTCTATGTCCAGCACGGCGAGCAGTACCGCATGCAGCTGTTCGAGGGCTGTAACTACACGGGGCAGTGCATGGATCTGTGTGACGACTGTCCCTTCCTCCAGAGCCGCGGGTTCAACACTAACTGCATCAACTCCCCCCCCCCCCCCGTGCGAGTGTTTGGAGACGGAGCGTGAGTTCACTCTCATCAGTTATAGTCCTACTCTATACTCATTCCGTTCAGAGTTCACAGAGGCATGTGTACATGCTGCAAGTGCTCCAGTTTTTCCACATTTGTGACGGCTTTAGTGACAGATGCGCTTATAAAAGCACAAATGTGGCCGTAAGTTTAAAATACTTTAAAGTGCAGCATTTCTTCTAGAAAAAGAGTTAGTGATGAACACCATTGTTATTTGTTTACTATCATAGTCTTTGAATTTAGCTTAATAATATTTTTAGCTTTCATTTTAAGTTTTAATAATATTGTCTGTTTTTAATCATTTGTTTTTTTGAATTTAGCGCTTATTTTGCAAACGTATTTCATTTGAAATTGTTGGTTACATTTTTTCGTCTTATATTCATTCTTTACTATATTTATTTACTTTATTTAAATGACCAACATTTGTCTTTGTTTTAGTTTGTTATTTTGTCATTGTCCTCTGAATTAATCTGTTGTATTATTTCTATTTAGTTTTTTATTATTATTTTAGAACTTGCATTTTTATTTCAGTTAGTTGCCAAAGTTTTGAAGTTTGTTTTTCATCTAATATTCATATTTTATTTCATCAGCTGTATTTTTATTTTTAATGTTATATGCTTTTGTCTTTTTATTTTTTTATGTATTTCTATTTAGCTTTATTTTTGAGTTTTAGTAATTTTAGTGCTTAAATTTTTTTTGAAGTTCAAGTTTTCCTTAATATTCATATTTTATCATTTTATTAAATTTTTTTGTTTCAGCTTTATTTCAATTATCATCTCTTTTGTATTAATGTGCTTTTTACCCATTTTTATTATAGCTTTGATATTTCTCTTTAGCTTAGATTTTTAGTTAATATTATATGCTTTTATCTTTTTCTTTTTATATATGTTTCTATTTAGCTTTATTTTTCATTTTTAGTAATTTTATTGCTTTAACATATATTTTTTAAGTTTAAGATTTTCATTAATATTCACATTTTATCATTTTATTTTGTTTCAGCTTATGTATATATTAGTTAATGTGCTTTCCCCCCCATATTTTTTGTTCCTTTTGATATTTCTGTTTAGCTTAGATTTTTACATTTCTGATTTTTTTTCCCCATATGTGTTCCTGCAGCACAAAAGCAGTGTTAAGTCGCTGGGGATATTTGTAGCAATAGCCAAAAGTACATTGTATGGGTCAAAATTATTAATATTTACTTTATGCCAAAATCATTAGGATATTAATACAGATCGTGTTCCTTGAAGATATTTTGTAAATTCCCTACCATAAATATATAAAAACTTCATTTTTGATAAGTAATATGCATTGCCAAGGACTTCATTTGGACAACTTCAAAGGTGATTTTCTCAATATTTAGATTTTTTTTGCACCCTCAGATTCCAGAGTTTCAAATATTGTCCTATCATAACAAACAATACATCAATGTAAAGCTTATTTATTCAGCTTTCGATGGCCCCTTATGACTGGTTTTGTGCTCCAGGGTCACATATAAACATTTCTATCTGTGGTATGTGGTCTAATCTTCAGGTGGGTGATGTATGAAGAGCCGAACTTCCGCGGCCGCATGTACATCGTGGAGCGAGGTAATTACTGCAGTCATAACGAGTGGCAGGCGCAGAACCCCAACATCCAGTCCATCCGGAGGATCGTCAACTACTTCTAAACCCTCCAGCATCCCCCCGGGACCCTGCTTCTCTCTCAACATGTAAAATAAACTCGAAACCACAGTCAAGATGGTATTTTATCACACAAGAGTCTCTGTGTCTGTCTCTGGATTCATCCGTCAGCATCAGTTCAGGTTCACATTTATAAGCACACTACTCTTCAAACTCTTTTTTATAACATCAATCAATCAATCAATATTTTTATTCATCAAGGCTGCATTAAATCGATCAAAAGTGTCAGTTAAGACATTTCTAATGTTACAAAAGAGTTCTATCTCAAATTAATGCTGTTCTTTTGAACTTTCTGTTCATCTGTGAATCCTGAAAAATAAAATGTATCAGTTTCCACAGAAATATTGAGCAGCACGACTGTTTTCAGCATTGATATAATCAGAAATGTTTCTCGATATCATAGCACTATTATACGTGATTCTGAAGATCCATGTGACACTGAGACTGGATGGAATGATGCTGAAAATACAGCTGCGCATCACAGAAATACATTACAGCTTAACACATATTCACATTAAAAACAACTATTATAAATTGTAATAATATTTCACAATTTTTACTGTATTTGTGATGCAGCCTTGTTGAGCGGAAGAGACCAATTTTTTAGAAATATATAAAAATTCAATTTTGAATCACTCTTTTACGTTCATTAATTCATTTTAAATGACAAATAAAATAAAACCACAATTTTTAATTATATATATCTATATAAGAAGAGAGAGAGAGAGAGATTTGAAAACTACACACAAAAAAAATTATTAGATTTAAATTCTAAGAAACATATTCCAATAATCTTTTTTCTTATTCACAACTTGATTTTTTTTTTTAGTGTCGTGAGAATAAAAGATGTGGACACTGTCGACGTTCACAACGAGTGAATCTTTATTGCATGTTCAACAAACATTATAAACCTGGAACTAAAGAATCAGAGTCGAACTGAAAGAACTGAACCGAATCATGAATCAGAGTAGAATCACCATCAAACCAAAACAAACACGTTCCCTTCAGCGAATCTCTAAATAAAGATAAATCAATCGTTCTGTGACATACACCATCAATCAAGCTTCTAAATATGACTAATTATTAACGGCTATTATTATTATTAGCATTGTATAAACCCAAGGTTCTGTTTTGATGGCGTGTTATCTGAAACCAATAAAAGGCACAGGTTCTGATCGGGTTAATGAGCGCTTTATCCGGAGGAGGAGCTCTGCTTCTCCAGACTGGATCTGATCTGCAGCATCAGCTCCTGCTCCGCGCCGCTTGCAGATCCAGATATCTCCTCTTCGGGAATGATCCTCCAGAACCTCGTTCACCATAATCCTCCTTCCATGACCGCAAGCTGAAGTCTCACACACACACCCACACACACCACACACACCACACACACCACACACACACACACAAACACACACACAAACACAACACACACAAACACAACACACACACACACACACACACACTACACAGACACACACACTACACTACACACCACACCCACCAACACGGCACTCTCACTCATCACGATTTTGCTTTATGTGAAAATTCATTAGTATTAGTAATAACACATAAATTAAAAATAATGTTAATCATCTTAATTCTTACATCGATATAAAAATAACAAATGCCCACACACGACATATGAACTGTAGAGTATATACAGTTTGAATTTATTGTATTTTATACTTTTCTTGGCATCTTTATTATTATACATTATACTCATGTATTATTTTTTGGGGATAGTTATGTAAAGCACATTAATTTATTTTTTATTACTAATAATAAGAGCATTATATAACTTTTGGTGTATTTATCAATATGCATTTAACAACATTTAGTAGTCCCTATTTTCCTTTTTTTGGTGATTTTTTTAATACTAATTTTCTTTATATATCTATATTTATGTATTATTCATTTTTTTCCTATTTAAAAAAAATTTCCAGATTTGTTTCTGGTTTCTGACTAGATATGTGGTCGGTTTCCTTCTCGTTTCTATATCTATATATAAAATTCTTTCAAATTATTTTAAATATTTTATTTTTATAATAATCTTTTTATTTTTAGGATTTTTTGTATTAATGTCATTTTTGTTTTTATCGAGTGATCAGTGTATTGTCTGTGTGGTGTGTGTGTGTTTCTATAATCTTATCGTCGATATATCACATATGTTTTATAATGTTTTTTTAAATATCTTTTTTTTAATATCCATATTAGTAATCGTTTCTAAGTGTAAAATTTTTTTTTAAAACACATAACCTGATTTTTCTGTAAGTTTTTCACATCTGTGTCCCTGCAGCACAAAAGCGGTTGTCCGCTGTGGGATATTTGTTAGCAATAGCCACATACAGTGTATGGGACACAAGTCTACATTCTCTTTTATATATCCACAAATCATTAGGAATTAATAAAGAGCATGTTCCATGAAGATATGTTTGGCAAATTTCCCTACTTTACTATCTCAAACTTAATGTTTGATTATAATAGCTATTGCTACAACTTTCATCTGAACACTTTTAAAGATGATTTCTCAATATTTAGATTTTTGTGCACCCTCAGATTCCAGATTTTCAAATATTGTGCTATCCTAACAAACCATACATCAATGGAAGATGCTTTATTCAGCTTTCAGAGGATGTAGAAATCTCAATTTAAAAAAATTGACCCTTATGAACGTTTTGTGCTCGCAGTCCCACTATTTAGTCTGTTTTTATTGATCACGTGAGCGGATGGAGGCCTCACCGGTGGAGTCGGAGGAGGTGCTGGGCTCCTCTGAGGAGGAGGATGGAGGTGATGGAGACAGGAGCTCCGGAGGAACCACACCCTGGTTATCCAGCAGCATCTGAGTGGCCTGAGCCAGATCATCTCCCATGAGCCTCAGCGCAGAGTCGGCCATGTCCTTCTGAAAGCCCAGCTCCAGCAGCTGCTCAAACACACACAGCATCATCAGCATCATCAGGATCATCTCACACTGCATTCATGAATAAACACACACAGGAACACACCTGATCCAGGTTACTCTGTCCGTCTGAACTCTGAGCTTCAGCGCCATCCAGCAGAACCTGCAGAACAGCATCACAACTCACTTCAGGTTTCTTCACACTTGGACATTTTTATATATTAAGTGGAGACACTGCAGGCAAAAACACTGTTTTCATGCACCTGTCAAGTTTGAGACTTTGGGCTTTTTGGTTTTTCATAAAGTGTTTTTTCAGACTAGTGGAAAGACATGTTTATTGTATATATTTTACATGTGTGTTTGTGTGTGAGTGTGAGAGAGTGAGTGTGTGTGTGTGTGAGTGAGTGTGTGTGTGTGTGTGTGTGTGTGTGTGAGAGTGTGTGTGTGTGTGTGTGTGTTGTGTGGTGTGTGAAGTGAGTGTGTGTGTGTGTGTGAGTGTGAGGATAAGTGGTGTTAGTGTAGAGTGGTGTGTGTGAGAGAGTGGAGTGTGAGTGTGTTGAGTGAGTGAGGAGGAGTGTGTGGGTGGTGTGTGTGTTGTGTGTTGTGTGTGTGTGTGAGAGTGTGTGGGTGTGTGTGTGTGTGTGTGTGTTGTGTGTGTGTGTGTGTGTGTGTTGTGTGTGTGTTTGTTGTGTGTTGTGTGTTGTGTGTGTGTTTGTTGTGTGTTGTGTGTGTGTGTGTGCGTGTGTGGGAGTGTATGAGTGAATTGGAGTGAGTGTGTTGACTTGATTGTTGGTGTGTGTTGGAGTTTTGTGAGGTGTGTGAGTTAGGGTGTGGGTGGTTGTGTGTGTGGTGTGAGTGTGGAGTGGCGTGGGTGAGTGAGGGAGGAGGGGTGTGTATGTGTGTGTGATGTGTGTGTGGTGGTGTGAGTGAGGTGAGAGTGTGTGTGTGTGTTGATGTGAAGTGATGTTTTTTGTGTGGTGTGTGAGAGAGTGAGTGTGTGTGTGTGTGTGTTTGTTTGTGTGTGTGTTTGTGTGAGTGTGTGTATGAGTGTGTGTGAGTGAGTGATGTGTGTGTGAGTGAGTGAGGGAGTGGGTGTGTGAGTGAGTGAGTGAGAGAGAGACTGTGTGTGTGTGTGTGTGTGTTTTTTGTGTGTGTGTGAGTGTGTGTGTGTGATAGAGTGAGTGTGAGTAGTGTGTGTGTGTGAGGGTGTTGTGAGGTGGGTGGTGATGATGAGGGTGTGTGTGTGTGTGTGTGTGGGTGATGTGTGTGTGTGTGTGTGTGTTGTGTGTGTTTGTTTGTGTGTGTGTGTGGTGGTGTGTGTGAGTGTGTGTGTGTGAGTGTGTGTGCTTGCGTGAGTGAGTGGTGATGAGCTGAGGATAGTGATTGAGTGATGGCGTGAGTGAGTTGGGTGGTGTTGTGGGGGTGTGTGTTGGTGGTGGTGTTTGTTGGGAGTGTTGAGGTGTGTTTGAGTGAGTGTTTGTTGGGACCCGTGTATGCCTTTCCACTCTCCTCTGGTCTGATGAGGGCTCTGGCAGCGTCTCTCTTCTGGAATCCGAGCTCCACCAGTTGTTGATTGTCCTGCAGACGGCGTCTCCTCTGCTCCCGACTCGCCCAGCTCCTTCACTCCTCTTCTCTGATAAAAGATCAGCTTCCATTTTAACTCCTGTTGGAAAGTCTGTGTGTTTTTAATGACATATGTTGCGCTGCAGCACCGTCTTCCGCTGCGAGAATAGCCTCATCTGCCTCCCCACGTCTCCCCTCGACAGGCTCTCAGAACCTACGCGCCTTCGGCTCCGAGAAACCCAGAGTCATCACTGTGCCTCTCTCAGGTTCCAGAACACAGCTGAGACCGAGCATCTCCTCCACCTTACCAACACCACACAGACAGTCTAATTCTACAGATCACTCGTCAATATCTAGAAATCAATGAGTCATACGCTAGACGAATCCAACGAGTCATATCGCAAGAATCAGAAAAAAAAGTCACTCTAGAATATCAAGGAGTCATACTAGAAAAGCAACTGAGTCATATCTAAAGAAGCAACGAGTCTACTCTAGAAGAATCAAACGAGTCATATCTAGAAGAATCAAACGAGTCATACTCTAGAAGAATCAAAGGAGTCATATCTAGAAGAATCAAAGTAGTCATACTCTAGAAGAATCAAAGGAGTCATATGCTATAAGAATCAAATAAGTCATATTCTAGATTAGACCATCAAATGAGTCATATTCTATAAGAATCAAACAAGTCACATTCTAAAAATTTAAAGAACTGTATTTTATAAGTATTAAAAGAGACAATCTATAAGAATCAAATGAGTCATATTCTAAAAAACAAGTCATATTTTATACTTCTGAAGCATTTTATTGTTCAACTGAAATGTCTTTCTGTTGTTTAGAAGTAACCTGTAAGAGCCGACATGGACAATTAAATGCAGTTAAAATAATTTACAATGAAAAAAAAAAAAGTTTTAAAATACCTTAATTTTCTATGAAAACTATTTTAATTTATATTGACTGTTCTTTAGTTGGATTTTCAAATTTATTTATTTAAGTTATTGTTGTTTTAAAATAGCTCATTTTAATGTAAAAGATCTAGTTTTAAATTATTTTAATCTATATTACTTTATTGGTAAAAAAAAACAGGTATTTAATTTTAATTTTATATCTATGTTTATTATTGATTTGTTTAATGCATTTATTATATGGTATTTATTGTTTATATTAACAAACCCTTTTTTGTTACTACCTTTATGATTTCTGTATGACCAATGAAATATATTCATGTTTCCGAAAATTCAGTTGCAATGCAAAAATAAAAAATAAATCAACAAGATTTTTTCCTATCATCTTTTCAAATTTTTAATTCATTTTTTAATGAAACTACTACATGTTATATCTTTTTTAACTTACTGAAATTTTTATTATTTTATTTGTTTATTTTATATCTTTTTAGCATTAATGTAAACATACACGTGATGTGGGTTTGATTTCATGAATAAATATGTTGGGCGAATGATTCAAAGATTCACTCCGAATTCTCAAACTCTCACTGGTTTCCATCTCCTGGTGCATCACTGAACAACTGTGAACGAGTCTTTTTGTTGAACAGAATCAAAAGATTCAGATCACTTGGATGAATCTCAATCTGCAGTACTAGCACTTGGTGCTCTTTTGAGTTTGGTAATCAAAGTAAATAAACACAGTAACAGAGACAGAATAATTACAAATGTAAGCATTTACGTTTCTGAGCTTGTTTAACGCTTGGTTCTTCTTGCCATCATGGTAGGCCAGCAGACTCTGGAGCAGATAGAGCCTCAGAAAGAGAACGTCCTCTCCTCCGGTGTGACCCTGAGAGCCAGAAACACATGACATACGTGTGTGTGTGTGTGTGTGTGTGATGTGAAGCTCAGCGTTCAGATGCTCGAGGTGTTGTTCAGACCTTAATCTGCTGCAGACGGCTCTGCTGCTCTCCGTAGCATCTCTTGAAGCACTCCTCGGCTCGTTCCAGACGCTGTCTGGCATCCTTCAGACAGTCGAGCTGCTGCAGAGCCTGATAACACCAAACCACATCCAGCTGCAGAACAGCGTAGTTATCCACCGTCCTCAGCAGCGCCGAGTTACACTTACTGCACAACACACACATAACAAACACAGGAGATGCATTCAATGATCACAGCACAGCACTGGATTAACACTCCACAAGTCTTAAACTAATCAAATCAGTCATAGTCTATTGGGATGAAAGGAGCTGCATTCTACAAGATTCAAATGAGTCGTATTGTATAAGAATCAAATGAGTCATATTCTAAGAACCTAACCAGCTGTATTCTATAAGAACCAAATATGTCATATTTTACAAGAATCAAAGGAGTTGTGTAATATAAGAATCAAATGAGTCATATTCTAAAAATCGAACAAGCCACATTCTACAAGATCCAAAGGTGTCATATTCTATAAGAATCAAATGAGTCATATTCTGAGAATCTAACCAGCTTTATTCTATAAGAACCAAATGTGTCATATTCTACAAGAATCAAAGGAGTTGTGTAATATAATAATCAAATGAGTCATATTCTACAAGAATCAAAGGAATCTTTGTGTAATATTAAATCAACTGAGTCCTATTCTAAATCAAACAACCATTCTACAAGATCCAAAGGTGTCATATTCTATAAGAATCAAATGAGTCATATTCTAAGAATCGAACAAGCCATATTCTACAAGATTCAAAGGTGCATTTTCTATAAGAATCAAATGAGTCATATTCTAAAGAATCAGAGGAGTTGTGTAATATATGAATCAATGATCCAATTCTATACAAGATCAAAGTAGTGTGTAATATAGAATCCAACAATGAGTCATATTCTAAAAATCAAACAAGCCACATTCTACAAGATCCAAAGGTGTCATATTCTATAAGATTCAAATGAGTCATATTCTATAAGAATCAAATGAGTCATATTCTAAGAATCTAACCAGCTGTAATATTCTACAAGAATCAAAGGAGTTGAATCAAATGAGTCATATTCTTAGAATCTAACCATCTGTAATATTCTACAAGTATCAAAGGAGTTGAATCAAATGAGTCATATTCTAAGAATCGAACAAGCCGTATTCTACAGATTTCACATGTGTTTATTCTAGAAGAGTTTAAAATGAGTCTATCAGTAAGAACAAATGATCAAGTCTAAACTCAAACATCCTATTCTACAAGAATCAAAGCGTTGCTCAAATGATCTATTCAAGAATCGAACAAAGCCGGTATCTACAAGTACTCACAGGTGTCGCATTCTATAAGATTTAAATGAGTCGTATTCTATAAGAATCAAATGAGTCATATTCTAAGAATCAAACTAGTTGTATTCTATAAGAATCAAAGGCATCATATTCTGGCGATGTGTCCTATAAGATTTAAATGAGTCATATTCTAAGAATCAAATGCATTGTATTCTATAAGAAATCAATGAAATGAGTCATATATTATAAGAGTAAAATTATTGATGCTCTAAGAATCAAATGAGCTGTATTCCAGAAGAATCGAAGGCGTTGCTTTCTACAAGATTTAAATGAGTCATATTCTACAAGAGTCACATTCTATAAGAAGACCATTTCAGCTATAAAGCAGCTCAAAAAGACAATAGAGTCATTATTCAGCTCAGTATGGTTCAGCGTTGATTCAATTCAGTTCCATAACAGTGTTGATATTTCAAAGCTCATCAATTTCGAAACAGATTCGAGTCAGCTATAAAGCAGCTCTTCAGAAGGCAGCGATGACGTCACTGTATTATTTGCATAATGCATACTGAACTGTAATTGGCTTTTTTTCGTGCATTTATTTACATACTGATTGTATAATGATTGCTCTTGGCTTTTTTGCAAATATACAGCCAGAAAAGACAGTGTTTTGTTCTATTGACGATGGAATGAATCCTGAAGCTTGAATAGTGAGCAGTCATGACTGATTCTAAGGTTTGATTCTTTTATTCTGCATGCTGTCGGTAATGTTTTAATGTTTGATAAAGTCGTACTTGAACTGTTCGTCGGCCTGCAGCAGGTGAGTCAGAGCAGCGCTGTGGTTCCTCTTCTTCATCAGAGCTCGACCTTTCTCATGGAAACCCATCGCCAGGATCAGAGCCTGATCAATACATTAATGCAAGCAACACAAACTAATAATCTTCTGCTAAAGCAATGCTTTAAGAGAAAAGAAATCACACCAGTTCATAAGGAGATACTGTATGCACACTAAGGAATGCATCTCATCTGTGTGAGATTCAGAAGCCTGGAAGACACATTTACAGGAAAAATCTTCTCAGTAAGACGAAGACGATGGGATTCACCTTCCTCTCGCTGTCAGGGATCTGCAGCGGATTTCCTTTCTGATCGGCGATCTCTAAATACGGGGTGGAGACTGGATCTTCACTCCCGTCTGATGGATGCAGAAATGATAATAACAGACTTCAAACAGGTTTGTAGGATCAGTCCTACAAAAATAGTTTGTGTCTTATCAAAATCTGACACACAACTTTTAAAAAGATTTTTTGAAACTTTTTTTTATGTTGTTGTTAAAAAAATAGGAACTGAAGAAAATGACAAGGACAAAGATACAAATGAAATAAAGAGTGCAGGTAGGTTTAGTACTCAGGTTCACAAAACACCACAGACATTGAATAATAAAACCCTGCAGTCTTTACTGTATAAATTAAACATACTAATCTCTATTAACGTTTGCAAAAGCGATCAGTCAAGAGCAGAGACTGATTTTCTCGTTCTCGTCTTCGTTTTGTTGTTTGATTACCATTAATGACAAAGAATAACAGCAGGTATTTAACTGCTTTCCCTATAGACATAGCTTCTCCAAATTGATACTTTTATGGGAATACTGGCCATTTTGACAATTTTGTTTGTATTTGATAATTTAAGCACATCATAAGCTGCTTTCTGTGTGTGTGTACAATTAATGCGTGAGCGCTGCATTGGGTCCTTTTTCGCGACTTATTGCACTTAATAAGTATTTTTAAAATCAAGCACTTTTTTTCATTTATGCATGTTTCTTTATCATATTAACCGGTCAATAACTTTAAATGGTGCTTTGCTTTTTTTGTGATCATTTTGCCGTTAAATGACGAATCAAACAGGATTGCAAAAACAAAAACAAAAAAAAGTGGCTTATTGATTTCGCATCACAGACTTGTGAAAAACCGAGGCTCTGGAGAATGTCTTGTGACTGTATACTGAAGGTTCACCTCTCTCCGACAGGATCTGGAAACCCTTCTGCGTTCTCTGCAATCCTTCATCCTGCTGGCGCTTGTTCTCCTCTTTCTTCAGCATTTCAGTCTTCTCCTGCTCCGAGGACACGACCAGCACCATGATCTTACTGTTGTTCTTCACGTTCTGTTCATCAAGCCTCTTTCCTTAAAGAGACACAGAGCATGTTACAGCATGCAGTAATTAATACAGCTATGAATAAAGGCTCTAATATAAACATCAAGTATTTACCTGGAGACAGTGCTTTCCCCATCAAAATCAGATTAAAGTGTTTGAATCCATACTCCTCGCCGATCCTTTAAAGCAGAATATGTTTAAAATTAAACACAAAGACTGGGAAAAAAAAAATATTTAAATGAATGAATCGCAACAGAAATGTATAGAAGCCCATTTCTGCCACGGAATAAAAATAAAAAAAGATTTTATCTCACAATCTGAACTTGTTTCTTGCAATTCTGGAGGGGAAAAGTCAGTAGATAAACACAGAATTCTGACTTTGAGTTTATCTCACAATTCTGAGCTTATATCCTGCAATTTTACAATTTAATAATAAAAAAACAAAAAAGGGTAATTGCAATTTTTATCTTACAATTTTATAGCACAGTTTTTCTCTGAATTCCGAGTTTGCATCTCAACATTCCCACCAGAGAATCAACATTTTAAAAGGTAATGGTGACTTTTTAAATCACACAATTTCCAGTTTATATCTCAGAACTCAGACTTTCCTTCTGACAATTGCAATTTTTTTAGAACTGCAAGAAAAAAGTCAGAATTGTGAGATATTAACTCGCAACTACTTATTTATTTTTTACTTTATTTATTGGATTTTTATTAAACGCTACAAAACCATACAGCACATATAAACCAACACATATACACGTACACACATTAACTCACTGGATAACTTTAACCATGTCTACCAGCCGCAAAAGGAATAGAGATCAAAGTGTTTGAAGTGTCTCTTCTTCAAGAGTTCATTCTGCATAACTGATTTAACTTATGTGACCTGTGCACTCCAAAGTCCATCCGAAAGCATATTACATAGCAGGCTGAATCATTTTGAACATTGACCACCATCACTGGTTGGTAATATCTGAGATCAAGGGTTTGGTACAGTATATATCCAGTGTATCTGACGGGTAAAATAATAAAAAAAATACATTCATACATACAAAAATAAATGTTAATGTTAATAAATAGGCGGTTAAGGGTAAACAGATACCTCAACTTATTAATTTATTCCTCTTCTTGGCTTAATAATTTACTTTTACTTATGGAACGCTAAAATGTCTCTTCTTTCGTGCTCCAAACGCTTCATAACATCCCTCACCAGATTCAGGTGTGTAGGTGCAGCTTTCTGTTTCCAGTTTAATAATAACAATCTTTGTGCTAGTAGACTGACAAATGAAACTATACTGAGCTCAGCAGTGTTTTTAGCTATCTTAGAATCTAAACCCCCCCCAAAAAACTAAATAAAGCCATCAATAAATCATAAATAATTAATATTCTTGATAATAACAGAACACACTTTTCACAGCAGGCGGTAGTTTCGAACAGCTCCAAAACATATGATGCTGGTGCAAGCCCGCAGCGATCACACGAAGAGTCTACATCTGGAAATATCTAATGTTGCAATTATTTTTTTCTATTCCGTTGCAGAAACAGGCCTCCAAAGAAATGGGCTTCAGTCCAGCTTTAAACTTACAGTTTCTTCAGCTCTTGCGTGGTGATGTCCAGTTTGGTTTTTAAAGGAACTTTCCTTTTCTTAATCTTAAAGAAATAATAAAACAACAACAAATCAAGAGATGAATTAGTAAACAGTCCATGCAGAGGTGGACAAAATATATACTGCTGGTCAAATATTACTCCATTACAAGCAAGTTGTAAAGACAGATTTTTACTTGTTGTTTTTAAAAGTACTTAAGTACCTAAAGTAAATTTCTTTCTTTTTTATGTCAACACACTGTTTTATTAGTGTTGCATGTAATGCTTGCAACACCTCTGAAGCAACTTACAATACATTACGCCGACGGAATACACTCACTAGCTTGTAGCTTTTAGAATGTTAAAAACCTATAGAAACGTTTACACAATTTTGCAAAATCAGACAATATTGCGTCTAATACATACCACAATGTTAACTTCTTATTACTGAACTGCTGTAAATAAATATCACATCTGCAACTAGTTAGTGTTCAAAAAATCAGCTCACATGATGACGTTTGTTTTAAAACGAAAAATCACAGACTTTCAAAACTGCTACATAGTAACGACTTTCTACTACGAGGACCTTGATAGAAATGTAGTGGAGTGAAAAGTACAATATTTGTCTTTTAAATGCAGTGAAGTTAAAGTCATAAGTTTCCAGAAAAATAATACTCAAGTAAAGTGCAGATACTTAAAAAAGTGTACTTATTAAAGTCCCCATTAAATCAAAATTAAAGTTTTTTTAGGTGTTTAGTATCAGTATGCACACATAGGCAGTGTGCTCCGCAACAGTGAACAAAATTCGCATTTAGAAGTCTAAGCATTCAAGCTTGCAGTTCGCACTTCCGACAAAACGTCCTCAATCGTTTTTTTTGACGTCACTCGTACTGTCCGCTTCTCACCTCAAATTTTGCTGTCCACAGCTTCCTCTAGAATCCGAACCCAGCCCCCTACAACTATAAATAAAACCTGAGCCGTGGCTGAGATCGTCGCTTTTTCAGAGTTAATATATTCTGTGCAGTGAATGGCACGTAGTGCACTATATAGGGGACAGGGAACGACTCAAACAGTGTAAACATGCTTTCCACTGAGGAAGAAAAGAAGTCTGCTCCGTCCAGAGACACGTAGCTCGAGCGATTCACAATCCACGAGTCGCCGCAGAACACACAATGTATCGGAGCTATCTGAATTCTACACAGAATGTTATATTTTTATAGCAATATGGATGAGATTGTGGCTGGCATACTCTGCGGCTTTACGGAGCTGAACGGCTCTGAACGGCTCTAGCCCAAGCTGTGATATAAACCAACGCTATTGGCTATTTTAAAAAGGGGCGGGGCTGCTTGATATGTCCCGCCCCGTCTTCCTGTTTCAGTTACAATGACGTCAACACAGAGAGTAACGCTGCGTGTTTCTAAGCATCTCAGGGGACCTTTAAGTACAGTACTCAAGTAAAAAAGTGCTTCGTTACTGTCCGTGTGAAGTAAATGCATGTGAATGCATCAGTACCTCTGCTGTTCTGGGCAGGTGGAGCTCCAGCGAGGCCACAGCGGTCTCTTTAAACTGTTTATTCCCTTCATCTTTCCTGCTGGTGTCTGCTCTGATGCTCTCCAGAGTCGAGATCACCTCCTCTAATGTAAACTCAGTGGCTGACACGTATTTCTGAGCCAGCTCCTGAACACATGAAGTAAAATAAACACGTTAAAGCCCAGTGTTGGGAAGTAACTAGTTACATGTAACTAAATTCCATAATTCAGTTACAAAATAAGGTTACACTTTATTTTAAGGTGTCTTTGTTACAGTGTACGGTTACATTTAAGTAATATTAATTGTACTTACTATATGGTTAGGGTTTGGCCTATAGTGTGACTTGCATGTAATAATTTATTGTTATTATAATCTCACTTCATGTAAACATGGTCCCACTGACCGCACGTAAAATAACGTGAGTACTTATAAAGTGTACTTATAAAAAACTGTTAATTTATTACAGCTACTTATGAAAATATTAACGATTACAAAGGGGGTAACATCTGATTGTTTTGTTCTCACACACACACACACATACACACACACACTCCACGCACACCTCACCATACACTCACACACACACACAACACACACACCCCACACACACACTCCACACAACACACACACACACACACATCACCCACACACACACACACACACACACACTCACACACACACACACACACACACACTCACACCCACACACACACACCCACTCATACCACACTCATACACACACACACACACAAACACACACCCAACACACATCAACACACCCCACACACACACACACACACACATAACAACACACTCCTTCACCCCCACTCATACCACACCTCATACACACACACTCATAACACACTCACACACACACACACTCACTTACACAGACACTCACTCACACACACACGACACACACACACACGACACACACACACACACACACTCACACACACACAACCCACACACCTCACACTCACACACACACAAACACACACCCACACACACACAAACACAAACACACACACACACTCACACACACACACACCACACCAACAGACACACACACACTCAACTCTCACACACACGACGACTCACACACACACACACACACACAACACACACACACACACACATCACACACACACACACAACACACACACGCACACACACACACACACCTCACACACACACACACACAACACACTCACACTCACACACAGCTGACTGCTGTAAAATATATAACACTGATGTTTCAGGACAATGCTTAGAATCCTTTTTTTATTTCCCTATTTGGGTTTAGTATAGGCTTTCTTTTTTGAAGATGAACGGTTTTTTCCAAGGCCTGTTAAGACTATGCCAATCCGATTGTTCGAAAAACAGTATCATATCTAAACTATTTCTTACGGTTATGTTTAAACATGTACTTACTATAAATTTAGGGTCAGGATTAGGCTTAGCAAGTAATTATGCATCATTTATTATAATAGTAAGTACATGTAAACATGTGTAACAATGACACCGTAAAATAAAATGTTACCGCTAAGTGACCTTTACTCTAGGTAACATTGTAGTAAACCCTGTTTTTTTTGGTTTGTCCAAAAAATAGATGGTTACTCAAATCTAATATGTTAGTGTTTGCCAAACCTGGGTATTTTGTGGCTACCAATTGTTTTAAACATATTCCCATGTTTTTTGGTTGTATTTGTAGTAAAAGCGTGGTTAATGCAGAGCTGTAGGTGCTACACTCACTCACCCGGATGCTGTGCTGGTCAGAGATGAAGGGCTCCGTCCACAGCTGGACCTGATCCTGCCTCAGCAGAGAGATCAGCACGGCCTGCTTGTGCTTCTCCTCCATCTCTACAGACCTCCAGAGAGCTTCTGAAGCACAAAGCGTCTGGAACCGAAAGCGAAACCCATCCGCTGTTGAGTGGAAAGCCCCTTAAATCCCCTGTTTCGCTATCAGAACATTCTCCAACAACTTTTTACACCGCTTATTAGAGATTACATGTATGTGTGTGTGTGGTGGTGTTATCTGTGTGTGTGTTTTTTACTGTGAGACTCCCCTTGCTCTGTGTTTACAGATATCGGTCCCAAGTTAAGAACGTCTCACCGAACACGTGATGTTGTTATTGTTTTCTTCCTGATTCTCGGTCACTTCCGGTTGCACACGTCCCAGCATGTAGATTTTTATTATAGTAGTTTTTTTTTTTAAATGTTTTTATGGCTTTTTAGCTCCTCCTACTGGACTGGGAGAAATGTTTCCTGATTATATATTTTCTCTCTGTTTATAAGTTCTCAAATAGAATGTGTAATAAAATATTAAATTTGCTAATTTTTTTTGATAATTACTATTTTTATTGACTTAAACGCAGTTTTATTCTAAAGAGCACTCACAATGAGGAAGAATGCAAACACAAAATGCTGTTCCCCATATTTCACTCCCTACTCTACTAATTAGGTTACATACGATTATAGTTTTGTGGTATTATTATCCTTGATTTTTGCTCCAAAAACAACTATATTTTTTACTGAAAATCTATGGTCTATTTTTAATTTTATTTAAATTTTTTTGTAATTTTATAAATCTAATATCATATAGTATATATCGTATATGTAACTAATAATCATTTATTTTACTTTAGTCAAAATTTATTTTAATTCAAATTAACAAAAATGATTTATGGTTTTAGATTTAGGTTTAATAACTTATAATAACCCTGAGTTGTAAGATTTTAACATTTGCTACATAAATTGATTTTACAGAAAAAGAAAAACTCTTAAAAATAAAAAATATTCAGTCCATGCATAAAATGTGTGCCAATACTTTAAAATACATTTCGCTGTGTTCAACTGATTTAAATGCAATAAATATTAACTCACAACAGGATGATTAATTTATGCAATTATTCATGACTTTCCATTGTTTTTGGAACATATATATCTAATCCAAGCTAACAAAAATATGTCCTGCTAATGATATAAAAATGTATTTCTGTTCTCTGAATGTTCAGAAACATTTTAAAAATATGTTTCTCTTGTTATGTGAACTCTAGAGAAAACATTACAGGAATAATTTGTCATTTTGCAAACATTACAAGGGAGCGTTGCTTTCGAATGTGACTTATGCCTGTAAGATTTTGCCTTCAGAAAAACATTCCACGAGTGATGCATAAATCATATTTTTGAGAATACCACATAACTTTGATATCTAGTGAAGGAATGTTAGTTCATAACTTTTGACAGAGAATGTTTGCTGGTTTGTTTAATGTTTAAACATCATTTCTTACCTTTCTTTCAGCAGATGAGCTGAGTTTGGCGTCTCTGCTTCTCTCTGATGGAGCTGTATTGCTCTTGTAAGAGCTCGATGTCCATCCTGACGCCGCTCTGGTCCTCCTCTTCTGTCCTGGTCTCTCCACACACATCTGCACATGTCAGATATGAGCAACAGCACAGCCACAGCCTGAGAAATCTGCTTTTATTGCGGTAGAATCATAAATGCAGCTTGATCTGTCCATCTGAAGGCTCTCGTCTCATGTGCATGTGTGCTGCGTGGGCTTTGCCAACAAGAGTGCAAAACAAAAGAGGGCAAGCCAAGGTTGTTCTGCTGTTTGCAAAGACAAAGGCAAGAAGGAACAGTCATGCAATATTCATATTTCAGTGCTAATATGTTGTGCAAAGTCTAGCTAAAGTAACTATAAAAAAAAGTATAACTCTAACTCATAGTTTGCTTGTTGGGTAAGGATGTCTGTGAGTGTCTGTGAATGTGTGTGTGTGTGTGTGTGTGTGAGTGTGTGTGTGTGTGAGAGACAGACTGACTGTGCTCGCTGAGTGTGTGTGTGTGTGTGTGTGTGGAGTGTGTGAGTGTGTGTGTGTGTGAATAAAGTGAGTGAGTGAGTGAGTGTGTGTAATCGTGTGTGTGAGTGTGTGGGTGTGTGTGAGTGTGTGTGTGTGTGTGTGTGTGAGTGTGTGTGTGTGTGTGTGTGTGTCTAGTGAGTGTGAGTGTGTGTGGTGTGTGTGTGTGGGGTGTGTCTGGAGCTCTGCGTGATACGTGTGTGTGTGGTCTGTGTGTGTGTGTGTGAGTCTGAGTCTGAGTCTGAGTGTGAGTGTGTGTGTGTTTTGGGTGTGTCTGTGAGGTTAGTGTGTGTGTGTTGTGTGTGTGGTGTGTGTGTGTTGTGTGTGTGTGTGCGTGCTGTGATTGTGAGTGAGTGTGTGTTTGTGTGTGTTGAGTGAGTGTGAGTGTCTGTGTGTGAGAGTGTCTGTGTGTGTGAGAGAGATAGTGTGTGAATGTGTGTGTGTATGTGTGTGTGTGAGTGTGTGTGGGTGTGTGTTTGTGTGTGTGTGTTGCTGAGTCCTTAGTGTAAGTGTGTGTGTGTCTGTTGATTGAGTGAGTGGAGTCCTGAGTCTGATTCCCTGGTGTGTTGTGTGTGTGTGTGTTCGGTGTGATTGTAGTGTGTGTGTTCTGTGAGTGTGAGTGGTGTGTTTGTGTGTGTTTTTTGTGTGTGTGTGTGTGTGGGTGAGTGGTGTGTGTGTGTGTGTGGGGTCCTGCAGTCTGAGTGTAAGTGGGTGTGTGTGTCTGTGAGTGTGAGTGTGAGTCTGAGTCTGAGTCTGAGTGTGTGTGTGTGTGTGTGTCTGTGAGTGTGAGTGTGTGTGTGTGTGTGTGTATGTGAGTGTGTGTGTGTGTGTGTGGTCTGTGAGTGTGAGTGAGTTGGTGTGGTGTGTGTTGTGTCTGAGTCTGATGTAACGGGTGTGTGTGTCGGTGAGGATGTGAGTAGTGAGTCGGAGTGTGTGTGTGTGTGTGTGTGTGGTGTGTCTGTTTGTGTGTGTGGGGTGTGTGTGTGTGTGTGTGTGTGTGTGTGAGTGTGTGTGTGTGAGTGTGTGTCTGTGAGTGTGTGTGTGTGAGGGTGAAAAAGAGAGAGAAAAGAAAGACATTATAAAAATAAAAGAATGCAGTTAAACTCATGTAATTCCTCAGAATGTTTGCTCAGTGTTGTTGATGCAGTGGGTGAGGTGAACATTCAGACAATCATTTTGCATGTTAGTTACTTTACTGTGTTGTAGCTGAAGTGTGTTATCGCAGCGAATTACTCCCAACATTAAAATAATACAATATACAATGCAATTTTGTAATGTGTTAATAGCAGCCATCTCAGTTCGACATAAATATTATTGCATAAATAAAATCTTGGGTTGTTTGAGCACAATATCAGGTCCAGTTCACTTTCATAAAATACTATTTAATGCTATTTTATAGAAATAAAAGGAGCTCGAATTGCTTGGCCGCTTTATTTTACACATGCATGTTTAACTTCTATGCAACTTCCATGAATTGTTTCAGACATCCTTCAGCTTCCTGTTCCTAAAATGTGCTGACAAACTATTATAAATACATATTTCTGAAAAGCACGGCAATTATTAAACCGCTGGCATGACGGGGTCACAGATTAAAGTTCACCAAGTTAAGCAAACATGTTTTTTTAGGCGGTGCACAGTCCCTTTTTGTGTGACAGTCCCTGAACGAAGGGCTCTGTTTATGTCACGTGCTCGGTGGATGGTGAATATTAATGAGGCACGCTGACGTGATTGGCTGACTGTGGTGAGTGGGCGTGACTAAGCAAGGTGAAAGAACGAATCCCGCTCTGGTGAAGGTTGGGCTTTGATTGTTAATTAGGTCACATGACTGTCGCTCCAGGAAGGTAACGTTAGCGTGCTCATTAATATTCATAAGGCGAGCCTTTGCTACAGTGTGTCGCTCGATGGCGGGATGTGTGTGATCTAAATGGCTGCAGGAGCAGATTCTTGTTTTCTGGGGTTCGATTTCAGCACGCAACAGGTAAATAAATGCTCATATCAGTGAGAGATATTGTTCTGGGAAAACTGTATGATAGAGTACGCTTAGAAACAGTACTATAGTGGTAGCCTACTATTATCTCTTCATTGTGTTGTGCTGCAGTAGATGAACACAAGCTCATTAAACACAACATCACACGATTACATACAAATGTAAATCATGACAATGCATTTGTAAAAGTTCCCTGCTTTTAAAAAAGACTTATTTAAGGCGTATAGGGGAGACTGGGGCTAGTTGTCACAGAGTCAGTATCTCAGTTATGATAAATAATGTCCAATAAATAACTATAAACCACACTGACAATTATAACAAGAGTCAGCTACTGTATATAATGAAGACTGGACTGAAGTTGAACTCAAGACTAGAATATTTTACATAAATATCAAGGCGGGGCAAGTTGTCACATGTTGACTTTGATGTTATATTTTATGAATTTTGCTAAATTTTTTCCCTAGGGTAATAATAGTAGAAATGCTCATTATTTTTATTTGTAGCATGGATATTTTAGTATGAAAGAGATGCTATTATAGTTTTTATTAATATTTGAATTCATTTTTATTTGCATTTTAATTTTAGTTACAAAATTTTAGCATTGGAGTGAGATGGTAATATCTGATATATGCCATGATTCTTCTGATTGATTTGTTTACCGTGATATTTACACAATACTTCAAAAAACGTTATAGGAATATGGTTTTAAGATGTTTCTGACATGCTTCCAAAAAATGTCCAGTGTTTTCTGTTAGATCTAATATTGTCACAAGTCACATTAAAAGTTGATCATGTTTTATTTTAGTTCTCTCTGTCTCTGTGTGAAGCATCAATAATAAGATTAGCTGGCTTTTCAATGAGCTTTGGTCTTCTCTAATCTTCAATATGTGTCTTTGTATCAACACATTCACCATTGAGATGCATTAACTAGTGCTCAAAAATAGGAATTTAAAAACAAAAGTCATTCATTTTTGTGGGCTCTTGGACACACACTTTTTTTATTTAATTAATAACATAAAACTTGGGGTCAGTTCTCAGGGAATTATAAAATGTGAACTAGAGCCCGACCGATATGGATTTGTTTTTTTAGGCCGATACCGATATTAGGGAGTAAAAAAGGCCGATATCGATATATCGGCCGATATTCTGTGTGTATATTATAGTACAGCACCAGTCAAAAGTTTGGACATTTTCCCATTCGTGTCCAAACATTTAACTGGTACTATATATAGAATATATATTACTTACATAACAACATTTTTTTCAATGTCACTCCATGTGGTGATGAAACACTTATAAAGACGTGACAGAGAGACTATGATGGAGGCAGGCTTTCAAACATTTAACAATAACTTATATTACCAAAATGAGTCTGATACAGTGCCACTAACAGTAAAGTTTTTGAAGTTTATTCAACTTGATTGTATCCTTCGACTTTATTCCATTGAAGTTTATTTCATTTTGGAACATTCATTCACGGATTTGCGCTACTGTCTTCACACACAGATGAAACTTACTAGAAGTGTGACATAATATACCTCTGTAAATAAGTACAATTTACATTCACATTTCTCACACTTTAATGCCCTTTGAATGTAACATGTGCATTCCTTTGGAACTGGAATCATGGCGGAATTTCGTGTTTAGTCCACTTCGCAGGGCACTTACGGTAGAATAAGACAAAGCGTGAAATGCGGAATTCTGCTGACAATTCCATTACTGAAGGGAAAGTGTTGTCTGGTGTCACTATCTCGCGAACGTGCCGGCGGATCTCCACCAAATTCGGGGCATCCTTCAGCTCGAGGAGCCCTCTCGAACGCCACCCTCCGTGCGTGGGTAGCCCCCCGGGATCGCTAGATCGGTCGTCGCCGGACTGCGAATTTACCCCCTAAACTCCCGAACCTCGGGGGCTATCCAAGCGGGGGTGGTCTCATTCGAAAGCGGGCCTCTAGACGTACACTCGATTCGGCGTTCGAGAAGGTTCCTCGAGCTGAAGGGTGTGACTTTGGTGTGGATCTGCCGCACCGTTACAGAGATATGGCCATTCAAAGTTTCAATGGTTTTCCATAGACTAAACTTTAAAGCGTTTCACCAGGTCGCCAGTAGCAATTCTGCTGGACAAACTAATTAATTACACAATTTCAAGCATTTTGTCTGCGTTATATGTTCTGTAAAAAAAAAAATCATATCGGCGGCATATTCGCCGATACCGATATATCGGCGACAGGCTCATATCGGCCGATAAAATCGGCAAAACGATATATCGGTCGGGCTCTAATGTGAGCCTGAATGAAATGTGAGTGGACAAATGCAAACATACCTGTATAAATGTAAATGAAGCTGATACAGATGGTTTTAAACACGCTGTAATGTACTGATTTTTATTTTTGAAGCTGAAAGTTGTTGCTGTTGATGGAAATCTTGAGGTGATTCACCAAAACTGCGTCCAGTTCGACAGCGAGCTGCCTGAGTTCAGGTACAATATCATATTATAATATTATATTTACATTGTACAGGGTTCCCACACCTTTTGGTCAAGTAATTCCAATGATTTTTGAATAAGGAGTTATGTTTAATAATTCATGAAGAGCAATTTCTAGCCAATAAAGCATTTTTAGGGCTGAGCATGACTAAAAAAACTTATATTCGTTGATTGACTTTGTTTCAAATTGTTTTCCAGACCTGGAATTCACAATTGTGATATTCTCTAATTATCATTTCATTAGTCAATGGGAATCCTGGTTGTGTTTTTGGGCAGGACTCATGGAGGAGTTCATATCCACGCAGATAAACTGACGGTCACGTCTCCAGCGCTCATGTGGGTGAAGGTAAAGCTCATTCATCTCATCAGTTCTCATAATTCACCATACCTGTAGAAAAAACACTGCTTAAGACTAGATATGTATATATAGTATATAAAGTGGCTGTGCATAGTGTCTAATGTATAATGATTCCGGTTTATAAAATGGAAATTATATGAGTTCATATCTTTATTAATTAAGCAGTCTTGGTGCTGTTAATGGGTTTTATTAATGTGTCTGACTCCAGGCGCTGGATGTTCTTCTGGAGAAAATGAGAAACACTGGTTTTGATTTCTCTCGGGTCAAAGCCATCTCAGGCAGTGGACAGGTGCTTTTAGCATTTATTTATTATTATTTATGTATTAGCATATGCTCTTTGACGGTCTGAAATGAATGGTGGTTTGTGTTGATTTAAAAAAAGGAAATACTTTTTTTTTTTTTTAAATGGTATTTTTTAAATGTGAATTTTGAGCATTTACTTTAGTGGATTATTTTTAAACCTGGTAAAATGTGTAAAATAGAGCTGTTATTACTAGTCTGTTTGATAGCTGAGAGTATAATCAAATTCTCCAAAATGTTTATTAAATTGACATTTATGGGGAGACGGTTGTTTAATTTAATTTAGTTAAAAGTATTTATGTATGTATGTGTTTGTATATATATATATATGTATATGGGTCAAAGACGAAAAAGGGTTTCAGCATAAAAACAATAAGTGTAATACTGCATTAAATTGTTGCTGTTTTTCCCAATTTTTAAAAAAGTTTTCTGTTTAATTTAATTGCAATTTTGTTTTTGTTTTTCTGAGCACAAAATAAATATCATACATTTTCCCTGATTTACAGAAGACACCCACTAAAATGTCATTCAGTGTAACAATCTTGTAAGGCATATTTACAACAAATCAATTTATGATCAATTACTTTCACCCAAAATACTAATTAGTTGTAATTTTACATTTTTAAAATGTGCCACGATCCTAGGTTTCGCCCATTTGTCAGTAAGATATTTTTTTTACTCATTTAAAACACAATAAAATTTAATATGCTCCCTTATTCTTTTATATATTTTAATATGTACATGTCAGAATAAGCATGTTGTTTGAATTTTTAAATATTGTGTTACACTGAATGACAACGTAACATTATTTCAACCAAATGTTGACATTTTATTCTCCAAAAACTTTTTTGAAACTTTAAAAGTAGACACTTTACTTACATTTAATGTGCTTTCTATGGACATAAAATCACTTTTGTACATTTCTTTTGATGCCGACATCATATATATAAATTATATATATTTTTTGGCATATGGGGTTTTCACTGTAGCATTGAGTTTGTTCTTGCAGATTGAGTTTGAGTCTGTATGTTAATGCATCTGTGTGTTTCAGCAACATGGCAGTGTGTTCTGGAGGAAGGGTGCGAGACGAACCCTGAATCATCTGGACCCACAGAAACATCTACACCATCAGTTACAGGTGACCACAACATCAGCTTCTCTGAACCGAGATCCTTCTCTCTGTCCTGATGCCGAGGGTCTAACGTCCAGCGGTAATGGTTAATACTTCACCTGATGTATGACAGAAGCGGATTCATGGATATCTGCTTGAACAGGGCAGCAGAAAACATGTATAACATCATGCATACACCTGTGGAAGTGGGAGCATAAAATACACTCTGTAGTACAGTATAGTATAGTTGTATTGCATGCATACTGCTTCTGTGTGTTGATATCTATCTGTATACTCGGTGTATTGTGTGTGCAGGAGTGTTTTGCGGTGCGGGACAGTCCGGTGTGGATGGACTCGAGTACTTCAGATCAGTGTCAGTGTCTGGAGACCGCAGTAGGAGGAGCTCAACGCCTCGCAGACATCACCGGCTCACGAGCGTACGAGGTGCGTTTAACCCCGTCCTGTACTGTAATTACATTCAACTAAGTTCACAGTCTCTTAATGTTTTGTGTATTTGCTCACCAGCGCTTCACTGGAAATCAGATTGCCAAGATTTATCACTCGAAACCGAAGGAGTTCAGTGAGACGGAGGTAAAACTCAACGCTCAGATCAATACAATGGTCTCTAGATCACCTAAAAGCTGATTAAAAAAAATATTTCAGTAGAAAATAAATCAACAAAAAAACATTTCATTGAGTCTTTAAGATCAGTTTCGCACTTAAATATATATATATATATATTTGTCATATAATATTATTCATAAGGTATATATATGTTATAATAATATATATAATTTAGGTAATTAAAACATAGAAAAAAATTGGACCTATTTGATATACAATATAGAAAAAATCAAATTACTATAGATTTTAAAACAATGATAAAAATAAAAATACAATATATAATTATAATAATAATTATAATATAGATATATATATCATATTATGTAATAAACATAAATTATATAAAATTATTATTATTATCTATATATAATATAATATAGTATGTATGTTTATTTATTAATATATAGAATTTCTAAAATTAAAACATTACAGTTTTTTAACCGTATTTTATATAAATATATTTAAAAAAATTAACAAATACTATAGCTTTTAAAACAATATTTAAACATTTATTTTTATTAGGTTTTTGTTAGCCAAAAGAAATTTCATATTTCGTAGGAATTATCCACACTATAAACTTTTCTGTCAAACCCTTATAGGTCTTTAAGTCAGATTAAAATAACGAAATGTATTTTAAATTAATTGAAATGTATACTGTATAAATAAATACTATGATGTAATTATAGTATAATCTAGTCATATAAATTAATAAAGAAATTACCAAATGTAATAATATTACTAACATGTATCGTCAAAATCATTTACCATTTACAATATATAATATTATTGTAATTATGTATACATGTAAAGCAGAAAACCATCTGTAAACATATTTCAGTAGATGAATAAATATTCCTCCATGTGTTTATTTTGCCTGATGAATGAGTGTGTGGTGCTTGTCGACACTGAAAGAGTCGGTGCCAGTCATTAAAGCTCCTCCGCACTAGTAGCCGTGTATATGTATAACTGTGGATCTGTGTGTTGTGTCAGAGAATCTCTCTGATCAGCAGCTTATCGCTTCACACTGTTTCTGGCGATTACGCTCCCGTCGACTACACGTACGTACGTTCATTGCAGCAGTCTTTTGGCCCTAAATATGATCTTGCAGTTCTTTCAGCTCCTTCCCCTCTCAGAAGGAAACTGCATTGAAGCTCACACAGACATATTTAAATTAATATAAATTAGAATATAAGTTCTATATAAATATATAGCATTTTATATCAAAATAATTGTTTATTTATATATATAAGTACAATTGAAATTTTTATAATACTTTATAATTATATGTTTTATATAGTGTATTTAAATAATATTAATTCTTTAAATAATTGACATGTCATTTTTACATGTAGAATTTAGTTTATATAATTAATATATATACTCTATGTATGTGTATGTATTATAATATTACAGAATTTATATAACTCATAATATCTTATGTAACATTTAAATAAATAGTTTGCCATATAATAAATATCATAATACCATTACAATTAATATTAATAATATTATATCCAATTAAAATATGATATCATATCACTGCAACCTCATTATTAATAATACAGTATATATATATATATCTATTAGTTTATACAATTTATATTTTCTAGTATATATTTTATAATAATATTTGTATATTTAATAATATTTGTTATATAAGTAATACTATACAATGTCCAATTCCGCATTTAAAATATGTATGTATATTTAAATTCATCTACTGTAGATTATAATTCTGGAGCTGGAATATTAAAGTGTGAAATATTAAGAAGCTTTCAGAAGCATCTCTCTGTCCCTGAAGTCTTTATAACTAGACTGCACTGAATCTCTCTCAGTCTGATGTGTGTTTACTGGCCGTGTGTTTGTCTTTCTACGAAGGCTCGGGGATGAATCTGATGGATATATTTGAGAAGCAGTGGTCTCGGGTTTGTCTGGACGCCGCAGCGCCGGGGGGGGGGGGCAGTTTAGCCGAGGCGATCGGAGACCTGACCCGTCGACACCTTCTGTTGTCAACACTCTTTTCCTCGTAACAATATCAGTCTCAAGCCTCCGCTGTAAGCTGAACTGCTTCATTGTTTGTGTGTGTTCAGGGCTGTGTGTCTCTGTATTACACTGAACGCTATGGGTTTGCAGAGAGCTGTAACGTGGTGGCCTTCACTGGAGACAATCCTGGTAAACGAAGCGCTTCTGTCACTGTCAGTCTAAAGCATGGAGCAGGAACATGTTATACTGAACAAACGGGTGATGCATGTGTGGTTTTACAGTGTCTTTCTACATCTTATCGCTGCTGAGATCTGACTGACTGTAGATGGCAGCAGCAGCACACGAATGCAGTCTTTGCTTTGAGTCAATATATACTGGATGTACATATACTTCGATATTTACATTAATATCAGTTATTAACATATTTATATTACAATAGATAGCTATATATATATATATATATATACATCCCATACACACCCACCACCTATATATATTCACACACGCACTCGCACGCAAACACACTCGCACACACTCTTGCACACACTCGCTCTCACAAACACACACACACACACACACACACACACAGTCTCTCACACACACACACACTCCTCTCTCTCATCTCTCACACCACTCTCTCTCTCTCTCTCTCAACAACACCTCTCTCTCTCTCTCTCTCACACACACTCTCTTTCTCTCTCTCTCTTCTCTCTCTCTCCGCACACCCAACACACACACTCTCTCTCTCACACCACTCTCCTCTCTCTCATCACACACACACAACACCACTACACCACTCTCTCTCATCTCTCATCTCTCTCTCTCTCATCTCTCTCTCTCTCTCTGTCTCTCCTCTCTCTTCTCTCTCTCTCCTCACACACACACTCTCTCTCTTGCACACACTCACACACACACACACATACATACACATTTATAGAATTTAATCCTGTGTAATCTTTATAGACCTTTACAACACAAAACTTTTTAAAAATGTTAAGTATATTTTTTATAAAGTATAAAAGATAGCATAGGCATGTTATTTGTAAATTAAATTAAGTAACTTTTATTTAAAATAATGCCTTTAAAAGAAAGGGAACGAGGTAAATCCTAGTTTTTATAAATGAACGCAAGTATATGTCTGTAGTATTATATTTTTTTAATTTATAATTACCAACATAATATAATTCTATGGGTTTAGATACAATTAATAATGAATAAAAAATTTCACATTTATTTTATATTAATAATATTTGTTAATATAGTAAAATAATTTTTAATAATTATTATAAAATTAACGTAATTGTTTTTTTTTGTACTACCTACAGTACAGTTTGAATAGTATACATGTTAATTTTAATTAATTATAAATATAATACATTTAAATGGATCATTTTAAGACTCCCGTTAAGACTCAGGACAGCAGATGAGCTGATGTGGTGAGAGCTGTGTAATTTATTAGACCACGTTTTATGAAACTGCTAAAAAATGACGATGATGCATTTCAGTTGACGAAGTTAGTCGTTTCCATTTTGCTGAAATGGGTTTTCGTGATGTGTTGATATTAGTATTCAGGGATCATTTTTCTCGGCTGCTGAAGCTCCTGTTAGCAGGTGATTTATTGAATGTTTTTTCCTGCAAGGCCATCAGCATCACCGCTGACCGCCTGCCGTTAAACTCCAGCGAGTCGCAGATGAGAACATGTCTGTAACTGTGTGTTCAGCAGTAACAGCCTCTTCCAAAACCTTTTCTTTGCCTTTCATAATATCAGAGACATCTTTATTAGCTTTCTGACGTCCTTCCAGACTTCCTCTCTGTTTGGAGACGGTTTTATTTGTCTGATTTAATGAGCCGATATGTTTTTGGTTTCAGGATCTCTGGCTGGTATGAGGCTACGGGAAGGAGATCTAGCGGTGAGTGACTTTTTAATACGCATGTAAAAATGCAAAAACACTTTTATTAATCAAGGACACATTGAATTGTTCAAAAGTGCAGTAAAGACATGTTAATGGCAAAAATATGTCTGTTTCAAATAATAAATGCTGTTCTTTTGAATTTTCATCTGTGAATCCTGAAAAATAAATTGCATCACAGTTTCCACAAAAATATTGTGGCAGCACGACTGTTTTCACATTGATAATAATCAGAAATGTTCCTCGAGCAGCAGATCAGCATATTCTACTGATTTCTGAAGAGAATGGACACTGACGACTGGTGAATGATGCTGAATACAGCTGCGCATCACAAGACATACATACATTTACAGAGATTCCCATAGAAAACGTCTGTTTTAATCCATATAATATTGCACATTTGAACTGTAATTTGTGATCACATAAATGAAGCAGAAGAACGTCTTTCTAAAACAGTAACAATCTACTGGGGGGGGGGGGGGGGTGGGGGACCCCAAAGGTTTAAACTAATTATTTATGATAAAAATATACCCCCCAAATATGTTTTATTGCTTATAACTTTTTTAAAAAAATTATCTTCACCTACTGGTGAAAATTACATTTGGGATAAACCTGCTATTTATATATTATATGATTGTGTTTTACTAAAACGAACTAAATCCATAAAAAAATAATTACGTGAATTTATAACTTTAACAGACATAAATAATCACTATATAGTATATAATTTAATATTGTAATTTTAATACTTTAATAGTATTTCTTAGATATTAAATTATTTAACATTTCTCATTTTCATTTAGTTTAAACTGAAGTACTGTTTTATAATTCAAAATGTTGCATATAATATATTAAATAATAAGACTAAACAATAATAAATGTCAAAAACACAGCAAAACTACTAAAAGTTTAACTAAATCTAAAATGAAAATAACAATTTTTTTGAAAAAAATTAATAACTAATCTTAAGCCATCTGACCATTTTTTATGATTTTTTTTATTTTTTATTTTTAGCTCTGTAATTGCCTCCTGCATTTATGTTACTAAAATGAAATGGTGCAATTAGTGATATATCTGCTCTGTAAAGTGCTGAATGTATGATCCATACATCAACGCTGTGCTGTATAAACGCTGGATTGCTGTGTGGAATCATCTCATGACACACGCGTGTGTTTAACACGCTAAAGAATCCGCTCTGAAATCTCCAATCACTCTTCGACTCGTCTCTTCATCCGGCAGTTCTGCCTCGTTCATCCCGCTGCGTTTGAATGAATGTTAGCACAGACGCTTGCGGTTGTTTGCTCTGCTTTCTGCTGGAAAATGATTGTTGGAAGGTTGTTTGAGAGCACATGGACACGTAACCCAGAAGCTGCCTAAATGACCAACACCTGCTGCCTTTCTGGCTAGTAAAACTGAGGGAATGGAAGCAAACTTTATTAAAAAAAAAAATTTTTTTTTTTATTTATTCTATGTAATGTTCTTTTAACCTTGTTAATATTTGATGTACGTTGTCATAACGATGAGAGAAAACATTCTCCGACTGTCCTTATGATGTGATTTGTACTTGATAAATGTTCTTGTAACATTGAGAAAACATTCTTAGAATGTTCAAAATAAACATTATAGTTTTGGGTGAAAATAGAGTTAGTAGAACACTGTACGAAACGTTTTAGGAACCTTTAAATAACGTTCTAATCACGACAAGAAAACTGGACATTTTAACGTTCTTATCATATTTTAGGTAAAAAAAGGTTGTAACATTCTTAGAATATTAAAAATAAACGTTCAAATAAAGTTACATTTTGGGTGAAAGTAAAAGTTATAAATGTTGTAAGACACTTTTTGTAACCTTTGAATAATGTTCTAATTATGAACATTTTAATTTGCTTAGAATATTACAAATAAACATGAAAAATAATGTTGTATCGTGGGTGAAAATAAAGTTTGTAGAATGTTGCAAAAAACATTTTAGGAACCTTTAAATAAAATTATAAGAAGGACAAGAAAATTGGACATTTTAACGTTCTTAGAATGTTTAAAAAATGTTCAAGTAACATATTATTAATTTAACCTTAAAAATATTTAATTAATATGAATATTCTTAAACATTATATATTTAATAAAATGATAATAACCAATAATTTAAAACAAAATAATATATTTATTTATATGATTAAAATATAAATTTTCTGAGGCCTTAGAATATAAAAATAACTTAAAAATAATGTTATTTCAACAAGGCCATAAAACATTAAATCGCAACATCTAACTTTATTTTTCACCCAAAATATTATTTAATATAGTATATTTAAATAAAATGATAATCAACAAGAATAAATATTAATTAAAATATTAATTTCTTCGGCTTAGTTGTTTGTGGAGTAGTTTGTGATGGACTGTAGTGTTCTGGTCTCTCCAGGTGAGTTTGGGCACCAGCGATACAGTTTTCCTGTGGATCCGGGGCCCCAGACCCAGCGTCGAGGGCCACATCTTCTGTAACCCGGTGGACTGCAGCGCACACATGGCTTTGATCTGGTAAAACACACACGGCTACCGGCAGTGTTGGGGAAAGTTACTTTTAAAAAATAATGCATTACAATATTATGTTACTCCATAAAAAAGTAACTAATTACGTAACTTAGTTACTTTTTTATGGAAAGTAATACGTTACGTTACTTTTGCGTTTCGTTTTACATATTAGCAAGGGCTTGCTTGTTTTTTAATATAAAAAAGTTATATTTTTGGCAATTATAAAAGCCTTTTCACACCAAAAAGTGTAATGAATAAACCTCAGGCTGAAGCAAAAGTAAATTCAGTGAGTGTGTGTGTGTGTGTCTGTCTGTCTGGGTGTGGTATGTGAGTGAGTGTTGAGTGAGTGATTGAGTGTCCCCTGTCTGTCTGTCTGTGTGTGTGTATGTGAGTGTCTGTGTGAGTGAGTGGCTGTCTGTCTGTCTGTCTGTCTTTCTGTGTGTGAGTGAGTGGTGTCTGTGTGTGTATGAGTGATGGAGTGATGTCTGTCTGTTCCCTGTCTTTCCTGTGTGTGGTGTGTGGGTGGTGTGTGTGTGAGTGAGTGTCTGTGTCTGAGTGTGTGTCTGTGAGTGAGGAGTTCTGTGTGTGTGTGTGTGTGTTTCTGTCTGTCTGTCTGTGTGTGTGTGTGTTCTGTGAGTGTGTGTGTGTGTGAGTGTCTGTCTGTGTGTGTGTCGTGAGTGATGAGTGAGTGTCTGTGAGTGAGTGAGGAGTGTCTGTCTGTGTGTTTGTGTGGTGAGGATGTGTGAAGTGAGTGATTTTGTCTGTCTGGTCTGTGTGTGTGTGGGTGTTTTATGTGAGTGATGAGTGTCTGTCTTTCCTGTCCTGTCTGTGTGTGGTATGTGAGTGTCTGTGTGAGTGAGGTGTCTGTCTTGTGTGTGTATGTAGTGAGTGAGTGAGTGTCTGTCTGTGGTGGTGTCTTGAGTGGTGAGTGTCTGTGTGAGTGAGTGGAGTGTCTGTCCTGTCTGTGTATGTGAGTGAGTCAGTGAGTGTCTGTGTGTGTGAGTGAGTGAGTGTGTGTTTGTGTGTGAGAGAGAGAGAGTGAGTGTTGTGTGTGTGTGTGAGTGAGTGAGTGTCTGTCTGTTTGTCTGTGTGTGTGTGTCTGTGCATGAGTGTCTGTGTGTGTGAGTGAGTGTCTGTCTGTCTGTTTGTGTGTGTGAGTGAGTGTCTGTGTGTGAGTGAGTGAGTGGTGTCTGTTCCTTCCCTGGTGTGTTTGTGTGTCTGTGAGTGAGTGTCGGGTGAGTGAGTGGTGAGTGGTGTCTGTCTGTCCTGTCGTGTTGTGTTGTGAGTGAGTGAGTGTCTTGTGTGTGAGATGAGTGAGTGCTGTCCTGTGTTGTCCTTTGTGTGTGTCTGTGAGTGAGTGTCTGTTTGTGTGCTTGAGTGAGTGTCTGTCTGTGTTGTTTCCGAGTGAGTGTCTGTTGATGTGAGTTATTTCGGTCTGTCCTGTCTTTTGTGTGTGTGTATGTGAGTGAGTGAGTGAGTGGTCTGTCTGTGTGTGTCTGTAGTGAGTGCGTGAGTGTCCTGTGTGATTGAGTGGTGTTCTGTCGGTCTGTCTGTCTGTCTGTGTGTGTGTCTGTGTGTGTGTGTGTTTCTGTCTGTCTGTCTGTCTGTCTGCTGTCTGTCTGTCTGTCTGTGGTGTGGTATGTGAGTGGTGAGTGATTGTCTGTGTGTTAGTGTCTTTCTGTCTGTGTGTGTTTATTGAGTGCGTGAGTTGTCCTGTCTGTCTGTGTGTGTGTTGTGAGTGATGAGTAGTGTTCGGTGTGAGTGAGTGAGTGTCTTTTCTGTGTGTGTGGATGTGAGTGAGTGATTGTCGTGTGTGTAGTGAGTGAGTGTCCTGTCGGTCTGTTGTGTGTATGTGAGTGAGTGAGTGTCTGTGTGAGTGAGTGAGTGAGTGTCTGCTGTCTGTCTGTGTGTGTGTATGTGAGTGAGTGAGAATGTGTGTGTGTGTGCGTGAGTGATGTCTGTTCTGTGTGTGAGTGAAGTGATTGCAGTTCTGTGTTTTGGAGTGAGTTGAGTGTGTGTGTGTGTCTGTTTTTGTCTGTGTGTGTGTCTGTGAGTGAGTGTCTGTGTGAGTGAGTGAGTGATTGTCTGTTGTTTTTGTCTGGATTGGATTGTCTGTGTGATGAGTGAGTGAGTGTCTGTCTTGTCTGTCTGTCTGTGTGTGTGTCTGTGAGTGAGAGTGTCTGTGTGTGTGTGTGTGTGTGTGGTGTGGTGAGTGAGTGAGTGGCTGTATTCTGTCTGTGTTGTGTCTGTGGTTATTGAGTGTCTGTGTAGTGAGTGATTGAGTTGTCCTGGCGGTTGTGTATGTGTGTGTGTGATTGTGTGTGTGTGTGTGTGAGTGAATGAGTGTCTGTGTGTGTGTTTGAGTGAATGAGTGTCTGTGTGTGTGTGTGAGTGAGTGAGTTGAGTGTATGTGTCTTTTGTGTGTCTGAGTTGAGTGAGTGTCCTGTTTCAGTGAGTGAGTGTCTGTCCCGTCTGTCTGTCGTCTGTGTGTGTGTTCTGTGAGTGAGTGGTGTCTATGTCGAGTGATTGAGTGTCTGTCTTTCTTTCTGTCTGTGTGTGTGTCTGTGAGTGAGTGAGAGTGCGTGTGTGAGAGTGAGTGCGTGAGTGAGTGAGTGAGAGTGTGTGTGTCTGTGAGTGAGTGTCTGTGAGTGATTGAGTGTCTGTGAGTGATTGAGTGTGTGTGTGTCTGGGTGTTATGTGAGTGAGTTGTGTCTGTGTGGTGAGTGAGTGATGGAGTGTCCTGTTTGTCTGTGTGTTGTCTGAGTGAAGTGTCTGTGATGTGTTATTGGATGTCTGTCCTGTCTGTCTTCTGTCTGTTTGTCTGTGTGTGTGTCTGTGAGTGAGTGAGTGGCTGTGTGTGTGAGTGTGTGAGTTGATTGTCTGTCTGTCTGTCTTTGTGTGTGTGTTTCTGTGGTGATGGAGTGTCTGTTGTGTGTGTGTTTGTGAGTGAGGGTCTGTCTGTCGGTGGGTGTGTGTGTCTGTGAGTGAGTGAGTGTCTGTCTGTCTGTGTGTGTGTCTGTGATTGAGTGAGTTAGTGTCTGTCTGTCTGTGTGTTTCCTGGGAGTGAGTGAGTTAGTGTCGTCTGTCTGTGTTGTGTCTGTTAGTGAGTGAGTGTCTGTTCGGTCTGTCTGTGTTGTGTGGGCCCCCTGTGAGTGAAGTGTCTGTGTGTGAGTGAGTGAAGGAGTGTTTGTCTGTGTGTGTGTCTGAGTGAGTGAGTGTCTGAGTGAGTGACTGAGTGAGTGAGTGACTGACTGACTGTGTGTGTGTGTGTCGTGAGCTGAGTGTCTGTTGTGTTTGAGTGATTGAGTGAGTGTCTGTCTGTCTGTCCTGTCTGTGTGTGTGGTGTCTGTGAGTGAGTGAGTGTCTGTCTGTCGTCTGTGTGTGTTTGTCTGTGAATTGTGTGTGTCTGTGTGTGTGAGTGAGTGAGTTAGTGTCTGTCTGTCTGTCTGTCTGTGTGTGTGTGTCTGTGAGTGAGTGAGTGTCTGTCTGTCTGTCTGTCTGTGTGTGTCTGTGAGTGAGTGAGTGTCTGTGTGAGTAGTGAGTGTCTGTCTGTCTGTCCGTGAGTGAGTGTCTGTGTGTGTGAGTGAGTGTCTGTCTGTCTGTCTGAGAGTGTCTGACTGTCAGTGTCTGTCTGTCTGTCTGAGAGTGTCTGTCTGTCAGTGTCTGTCTGTCTGTCTGAGAGTGTCTGTCTGTGTGAGTGTTTCTATGTGAGAGTGTGTGATGCTTACAAGATGCTTACAAAAATGGTCAAGATGTTATTTCACTGATTATAATTCAAGGAAATTGTTTTAATGTAAAGAAAATTAAGAATTTTTTTTATTTTTACATTGTACTAGTTGTTCTCTTTACTGTAATAAAAAAAATCTCCTTAGCAATGTAAATAAAATAAATGAGTTGTATTGCATTTGATTAAAACAATCAAGATTGTTTTTAATGTAAAGAAAATGAAGACTTTTTTGCATTGTGCTCATTTTCCTCAAGTGTTTTTACTTTAATGAAAAGTATTTATATTGAATTTAATTTATTCTGATTTAAATAAATAAAACAATTATATTAATTTATCTTGTAATAGTGTAAATGAAAAAAATCTGAATGCATTACAATAATAAGAAATTGAGGGCAATGATCCTTTCATTTTATTTATGCAAAATATATTAACATTGTTTGAATATATTAATATTTTTATTTTTATTTTATGTGAATAGTTTCATAGTAAATCCTTATTTCTGTCTTTTCATTTTTACTCATTATGTAAATAAAAACATTGTAAAGTATTTGTTGCATTGCATTTAATTTATTCAGATTTTTTTTTTTTTTTTAAATAAAATCATCTGTACCAGGTCCCTTTTTTTAAATTTTTATCATGAGTCATGAAAAATCTGAACACATTACAGTAATAAGAAATTGAGGATAATCTTTCTTTTTCTTTTGGTTTGAACTATAATTAATAATTAATTGTCTATTGTCTAATAATAGCTTATACTATTGATCTGCTACTTCAGTGTTTGATCTTGTGCTTTGAATGTATTAATTTTCATTAATGTATAATGAGAAAAATTTGATAAATATAAAGGTAATACATAAACATTTTAATGTTGTAATGTTTGTTGTACTTCGATTTATTCTAATTTAATATAAATTTATATTAGTTTAGAGAAATTACAAAAAGTGTAAGTAAAGCATCTGATTTCATTACACTAATGGGAAATTAGGGGTTAATGTTTTTATCGGTCCTAAAAAGAGGCTTCAATTTCTTTTATGTATTTATATAATTGAAATTAAATTATATATTTTCTTACCGTAATTTTTATATCATATTTTTTTGTCTAGAATTTGGTGTTAAATATGACATTTCTCTGTGAGATTTTACCAACTAGAAGATTCTGTTAAGTTAAGAGTTATAATTCAGTGATTTCTGTCTTGCAGTCCGTCACTCGTGTCTCTTTCTTCACTTAAGCGTCTGAGAAAGAAAAGAGAGAGTCAATGTAAATATTGTGCTCTTTTTGAGACTCTCGACTGACCTTGTTGAAGTTCTAAGAGTTGTTTCAGGGGTTTTCTCTCCGTGAGAGCGCTGCTTTACCCGTCGAGGCTGGCGGAAGAGAGGAAAGACTGGAGTTTGAGTCTGAAGTGTTGAAGTGAAGAGTGTCGCTGGTTATTCATAATCTCACACTGATCTGCTTTCTCTCTCTCAGCTTTAAGAACGGCTCTCTCACACGAGAGCGGGTCCGTGACGAATGTGCTGGAGGATCATGGGAGCGTTTCTCCAGCGCTTTGAGAGCCACACCGATGGGAAACAATGGACATTTAGGTGATTACATATTCTAGATAGCAGGGTTGTTATTGTTTACTAAACCTAAAATAATAAATAAAAATAAATTGAAAAAACAACATTTTCACTCTTTGAAATAAAGAAAAGTTAACTGAAATAAAATATAAAAAGTTTAACTTATTTTATTTGGTAACTAAATATCAAAGCAACATTTCTAATTTCCACTTCATTTAACTTAATGTTAATGATTTAAAATAACTCAAACTAGAAAAAGAACGAAAAATAATGTATATGGACATATATATATCTATATATAGACATAAAAAAAAACTGACAGAAACACAACAAAATGACTAAAACCATAAAAAGTGTTATCTCAAATAAAATACATGTTAACTGAACTAAAAAAAATATATAAAAAAAAATGTAAACTTATTTTTTCTCATTTTCATTTTGTTTAACCTGATGCACTAAAATACTAAAAATAAAACTAATACTAAAAATAAGAATATAGACAAAAACTAACAAAATGACCCACAACGGCATAAACAAAATTACTAAAGCCATAATAACCTTTTAGCTACTTGAAATAAAAATAAGCGTTAACTGAAATAAAATTAAATTAAAAAACTATTTTTGTTATTTCAGCTTGTTGGCAAGGCAGCATTTCTCATTTTCCTTTAGTTTAACTTGATGTACTCAAATAACTCCACCTGAAACTGAAATAAAATTATTAAAAACTATATAGATATTTATATATGCATATATAAATGTATTTAAAAACAACAAATTAAACACGTTTACTAAACTTAAATTAAATAAAACACACAGAGAATAGTAATGTAATAATTACCATGACATGAGTTTTGAGGCGGACTGTCTGTGTTGTTTTATGTGAGACTCTCCTGTTTTTTCATTATTTGTGTCGAGTGTTGTGTCTTGTGTGTGAGTGAGTTGTCACATATAAAGTGATGTCTTTGTGTCTGTGGGTGTGTGATGAAGAGTGTCTTTGTGTGGAAATATGTGTGTGAGTGTCTGTCTGTGTGAGTGTGTGTGAGTGTGTGTCTGAGTTATGTGTCTGTCTGTCTGTCTGTGAGTGTCTGTCTGTCTGTGTGTGTCTGTTTGTGTCTGTGTGTGTGTGTCTGTCTGTCTGTGTGTGTGTGAGTGTCTGTGTGTGTGAGTGTCTGTCTGTCTGTGTGTGTGTGAGAGAGAGAAAGAGTGTGTGTGAGTGTGTGTGTGAGTGTGTGTTTGTGTGTGTGTGTCTGTGTGTGAGTGTCTGTCTGTCTGTGTGTGGATGTCTGTGTGTGTGTGTGTCTGTGTGTGTGGGTGTTTGTGTGTGTGTGTGTGTGGGTGTGCGTGTGTGTCTGTGTGTGTGGTGTGTCCTGTGTGTGTGTGTGTTGTTTTTTGTGTGTGTGTGTGTGTGGTGTGTGTCTGTCTGTCTGTGTGTGTGTGGGTGTCTGTGTGTGTCTGTGTGTGTGAGTCTGTGTCTTCTGCTGTCGTGTGGTGTGTGTGTGTGTGTGTCTGTCTGTCTATCTGTGTGTGTCTGTCTGTCTGTCTTGTGTGTGTGTGTGTGTGTGTTTTTGTTTGTGTGTGTGTGTGTGAGTGTCTGTCTGTGTGTGTCTGTCTGTATCTGTGTGTGTCTGTCTGTTCTGTGTTGTGTCGTTGTTTGAGTGTGTGTGTGCGTGTCTGTCTGTGTGTGTGTGTGTGTTTGTGTGTTTGTGTGTGTGAGTGTGTGTCTGTCTGTCTGTGTGTGTGAGTGTGTGGTCTGTGTCTGTCTGTCTGTCTGTTTGTGTCGTCTGTGTGTGTGTGAGTGTCTGTCCTGTGTGTGTGTGAGTGTGTGTCTGTGTGTGTGTGTGTGTCTGTGTGTGTGTCTGTCTGTCTGTCTGTGTGTGTCTGTCTGTCTGTGTGAGTGTCTCTGTGTGTGTGAGTGTGAGTGTCTGTGTGTGAGTGTGTGTCTGTTGGTCTGTGTGAGTGAGTGTGTGTGTGTGTGTCTGTTTCAGGCGTGTATTTTGATGTGATGGAGATCACTCCTCCCTTCGCCGGTGTTCACAGGTTTAACGCTGAAGGTCAAAGGGTGAGTTGCTGTAAACGAGACGCACTGATTGATTTGCCCTTTTCAGCTTCGTTTACTGCGGCTGAACAGGTTTGCAAATACTGCCTCTGATTAGATAATTGCTTAATTTGTGCTAATTGGGTCACAGTTCGGTTCACCTGCCATAAGACGCTCATTAACCCTCCAGCAGATCCATCGCCAGTGATCGCACTCTTTCTGTGATATTTACATCGTTTTTACCCTGAACAGCTGCGCAGACTGTATATAGCAGTAAAAATGAAAGAAAATCGTTTTTTTTTGTTAGAAAAAAAAACACCTCAGTGTAGTTCTAAATTCAGTTCTTTTGTGGTTCTGTTTATTTCAAGAACCATTTTTATGAAAACATTTTCAGGTCACATTTCACCCCAAATTTTTAAGTTTTTAAAAAAACTTATTTTAAGACCGTTAGTTGTGAATTATTACATTACTGACAATTAAGTACATTATTCAGATTCTCTTTAATGCAACAAAATCTCACTCTCGTCACTGTTTTACTTAATTTTTGTTTCCATAATAATAAATAAAATATAATAGAGATATAAGAAGTCAATAAATTCTTATATATAATATTGTTTATTTGTATAACAATTTTATATATCTTTTTATTTAATAATAATATTTGTTTATTACTTTTACAAACAAATACAGTATTACAGTTGTTTTTTATTACATCAATATTATAATTTCTATAAAAATAAGTAAAATATAAGTAAACTTTTAAATATTTTAAATAAAGAATAGAATATTTATTATTTATTTTTTGCATTACAGTAATGTGAGTTAATTATCCTGAAAATAATGTCGGAGTCAAAAAATCTTAATGGTCTTAAAAACAAGCTTCATTTGATTAACTCTACATTATATTATATTCTATTATACAAATGTTCTTGATGATTTCTTTAGTGTTTTGGAGTTTGGTTTGTTTTAAGCACCAGCAGCACACAGTGTTTCTAAAGAACTAGAAAGTCAGGTCTTATCTGTAAAACCTTGTGTTTTGGTTCTGTTCTCGTCCTGATGGGCGGCTGGCGTCTGTGTTCGCTCTCGCTCAGGTCGCCTCGTTTGAGCGCCAGATGGAAATCCGAGCTCTGATTGAAGGACAGTTCCTGGCCAAACGAGTTCATGCAGAAAAACTGGGCTACAAGATCAGTGAGTGTCTGGTGTCTCGATCATTAGTGCTGTTCCTCCAGGCCAGTCGTCTGTATTAGCTCAGCAAGTGCACTACAACTGCTGTACGAGTTTGTGTTGCGCTTGAAATATTACAATCAAAAATATGTATTAATGCTTTCATTAAGTAAAATCATTAACTGCCTTCTGTAACGTGTCTGTACGCAACAGAACGCTCCTATATGCATCATTTCATGGAGCTCAAATACAAACGGGCTAGGAAACGTTCTCATGCGCTGTATTCATTATTCATACGCTGTATCATCATCATTATTATTATTAAAACAATGTTACACAAATACAGAAAAAAAGAAAAAAAATTCCTTTTTCCATCTATTGCATTCATGTAAATGCAAATGTGTTTCTATCTTAAAAAATATATTCATTAAAATGATAAAATAATATATTTTCTCAAAAGTTTGAAGTCCAAAATAACAGCATTTATTTGAAGTAGAAATATTTTTATAAATTATAATGCAGATATAAATTATGTGAGTAATTTAGTAGTTATGTAGTATGTAATTTTATCATGTACTTTAAATGTCTTTAGATCAATTTAATGCATCTTTATTGAATAAAAATATGAATTTCCTAAATTTTCTTAAATTTTAATTAAAAAAGTTTAGAAAGTTTAAAAGAACAGCATTTAATTAAAATATAAATATTTTGTAACATTATATATGTACTAAGCAATAATCCAATAAAGGGGCGTTGTTAGGCACGATGTGAACCACGGCTTCACGGGGATTATTGCTTTATTTTACATATTATAAAAATATTTCTATTTCAAATAAATGCTGTTCTTTTGAACTTTCTGTTCATCTGTGAATCCTGAAAAATAAAATGCATCACAGTTTCCACAAAAAAATCGTGCAGCACGACTGTTTTCAACATTGATAATATTAATAAATGTTTCTTGAGCACAATCAGCATATTACAATTTATTTCTGAAGGATCATGCGACACTAAAGACTAGAGTAATGATGCTGAAAATACAGCTGCGGATCACAGAAATAAATTACATTTTAAAAATATTCACATAGAAAACAGCTGTTTTAACTTGTAATATTATTTCACATTTTTTCAGTGTATTTTTGATCAAATAAATGCAGCCTTGCTGAGCAGAAGAGACTCTTTCAGAAAAAATAAAAATAAAATCTTAGCCCAAACTTTAGGGTTGCACTAATCAGAGGTTCCCTCCAGTGATATCCGTGTCTCTTCCAGCAGGATTTCACATATAGCCGCATGTTTCATCAATACTCATTAATAATGCACTCTTCTGTAGTCAACACAAACATCTGGATGATGCAGGACTGATGCACGGCTGCGTCTCAATGCGTCACACATTTACATTACTCAGCATTTAACAGCCACACAACCGTCTTTATGATTCTCTCTCTCCTGATTATACATGTGCTTTGCAATATATCCCTATAATAAGACACTGATGATGATGATGATGAAGGCCACACCCCTCACACTGTTTATTCTGATTCATTTGGGCGGAGGTCTTAGGATATTGATACTGGAATTATTCACTCTGTTGAATATCTGTAATGCATTTCAGTATCAAATAACATTGATTACTTAATGAATATTTAAAAAATGTATAAATCTTAATATAAGAAACCCTCAATGCAAATTTGAATGTTCAGAATGTTAATTAAAAATCCTAATGGGAGGCATCGCTAATTCATATTTAAATTATGCATATTTGCATTTCTAAGTAAGATTTACATGTATTTTTTTAATTGGTGTGCATCTTTCTTGCTTGCTTTAATTTGACTTTTTCCCAAGTGCTTGAAGTTGTAAAGTTATGTTTAATATATTTAGATCTACGTGTAGAATATAATATTTATATTTTATTATTATTTTAGTTTTAATTTAGTTTTATTATTTCTTCTTAAACTATAATGAATGGAATGCAGTTAGACGTTTGCATTTTTAATTTAATATTTTTTTTAAATTTAATAACTTTGTTTCTTTATTTCTTACTTTTTTAAATATAAAACGTATGTGTGTATGCACTTATTTAAATGTGTTTATATATTTATTAAACTGTGTGGAAATATTTGAATTTTATGTGTTTTTTAAATGTTCTTTCTTTCTTGCATTTCTTGCTTGCTTTTTAAAATCGTGCTATTTTGCATGCATGGGATTTAATTTAAATGTTATTTAATTTATAGCTGATTATCAGGTTCATGCTTTTATTAAGATGCTGTTTACTGATCATAAATCCGTTCATCATGATGAATTTTACAAGTGCAATAATTTTATGATTTTCCTATTTATGTGCCGTTTTATTGCGTAACATTTGTTTTTATGCTTCATGCAGCCTGAATTATGCTTTAATTAGCATAACATAATGTTTTATGTCTCACTGCGGCCTGATGGCAGCGTTAGCATGTTTGATGTCTGGCGTGGGATCATACAAACACGTGCATAGAGAGATCAGCTCGCAGCTCCTCTGTTATTGTAGAGTAGGCCGGGGCTAGTTGTCACAGGGGCTGTGTCTCAGTAAGTGTGGTTTATGATGATATACAGTATAACATGAATTAATCTGTTTTATAGTTGCTGGTACACGAGTGCTGGCCACAGGAGGAGCGTCATCCAACAAGGACATTTTACAGGTATTGTCCTTTACAACGCTGTGTTTTGCCAGAAATTTTTTTTTTTTTTTTTTTTTTTTTATTTTTTTAATAAATGATGTTCTTACTTAGTATTTTTGTCTAGTGTTCTAGTATAAATGTCTAAACATTCGCGAACCAAGATGCATTTACTTGACAAGTAAAATGACTTAAGATAATACGTTTTTTTTCCTAAAAATAAATGATCAAAATGTAGTTAGTTTTTGCTTAAAACAAGCACAAATATCTGCTGATGAGGTAAGAAAAATTATCTTATTTCAAAGGCTAAACAAGATTATTTTTCTTGCCCCATTGGCAGACATTTTTGCTTGTTTTAAGCAAAAACTAACATGATTTTGATAAAATGACTTAAGATGTTTTATTTTCTGAACAAATTAAGATATTTTAAAATGATATCTTGATTCAAGAATTCTTAGTATTTTTCGTCTTGTTTCTAGCATAAATATCACGTAAGAAAATCTTTTTTTTTGTATTGATTGCCGTTTTTCAAATGCCGTTAAAAATGTAAATATTTGTAAATAAAAACTATTAACACATTAAATGTAAATTTTTAATATTTGCATGTTAGATTCAAGACTTATACTTATGTACATTTTATTTTAAAGATTTCATATTTGCATTTATATTTGGAAAAAACTGATTTAAGATTTTATATGCAAGTGTACTTTATTTTTTATTTTAAATATTTAATATTTGCATTTGACATTGGGGAAAAAATTGTTACGTTATTTATCCAAGTATAATGACCATGAAATTTGCATTTTTCATATTTATTTTTAAATGTTTTTACAAAACCAACACGTGTGCATGCTTCTCAAATGATTTTGAAATGTCTTGATTAATGTAATGCTCATTCATCTTCTCAACGCTGCAGGTTCTGTCTGATGTCTTCAGCGCTCCGGTTTACACCATCGACGTGACAAACTCGGCCTGTCTGGGCTGCGCTTACAGAGCCTTACATGGTAATAATAATAATTATATTATCTGATAATTCTGCTCCTGTGGAGACCCATAGAGACCAACTATTAAAGTGCCCCTATTATAGGTTATGAAAGGTTCATATTTTGGTTTTGGGAGTCCCCAACAACAGGTCGACATGCATGCAAGCTCAAAAAACACTTTAGTTGTCTTATAATATGCATTTATTTTTTATCTTACTTGCTCAACGACTCCCAAACGATTCGCTCAACGATTAATTTTTCCAAAACCCTGCTTTGCGTGACGCTAATCTGCTGTGATTGGTCGATTGGATCTCGCCTGTAATGCCTGATAAAGCAGTGTTTGTGAGCGCAGTGCAGCGATACCAGGGAAACCGCTATTTTTACGCTCCAAAAGCGGCAGCTAGTGGCAAAGAATGAATTTGCATTTTCATTCAGACCAACAGAAAAAAACAACAAGTGGGCGGGCAATATGCTAATGTTTCATGTTGACGTCAAGATGAAACGGCTTGGGATTCGTTTTAAAAACGACTCGTTTAAATGATTCAGAATCGACTCTTTATTTTGAGAGAATAACTTTATGCACGGTGCACGCTCAGATGTAAAACTTTGCAGGATGTTTTCATTCACTTAGGGCTGTGTTGCACACCTGCATGAAATGCAAAATTAAAAAAATGTAGGGGCACCTTAACATTTGTTTACATGATACCGCTAGATCTACTAGATAAGCCAGATTCACATTAAGTAAGATAATGCAGTTTCAGATGTCTCATTTTTATATATTTTAATGACTAAGTAAACTATTAGCATATTTAACGTGCATGTAATTTACATTTTAATTTAAATAATTGTAAATCTGTATGTTGATCAACACGGCGCATCGATGTAATATATTTTATTTGATTTATATATTTTTTAATTTTTTTTAATTTGTAAAGGTGTTTGGTTTAAAAATTTAAAGATTTTTGTTTAGATTTAACATTTACATTTGGACAAAAATTGACTTAAGATTTATAAGTAATATTTTTTATTATTCGTTACATATAACTACTATAATGCATGAAAAATACTTAAGACTATGATGTATGAAATTTGAATTTAAAAACATTTTTATTTAGGTAAATCTGCAAAATTTGCCTTGAATTTTCTTAGTTTTTTTGTTTATATTTTATATTTTGATTTAAAGTTAAATTTACTATTTACGTTTAGACAAATTAAATGCATGAAAAACAAAAATATTAGACATTAATTAGACAAAATTAGACAAAAATATTATTTATGTAAATCTGGCAAGATAGAGCTGTTTTGTTGACTTTATTTTATATTTGGCACCCTAGACGGTTATTAGCAGGACCGAAGCGATGCTTGGGATATTTGCCGTCCAGGATCTCTGTATAACTGTCTGTACTTCAGTTCAGCGCCAGCGTCTCCTGCTCGATCCGCATCGATTGTGTGTTTGAGTGAGTGTCGTGAGGGACGCATGGGGGTGATCAGGAGAATATGATGGAGAGGCTCGTGTCCCGTCAGAATCAAACAAGCGGATGAGGCTTTAATCACAGCCTGATGAGGACTTTCTGCTTCATATCAGCATTGGTTAAAGCTCAGGGCCCTTTCTTTAACAGACGTGGAGAGTGGCTTTCTGAAGGGTTTACTGATGATTCTTATTGATCATTAATCCTGACGACGAGCTGCTGTTAATTGGGAGAACAGACACAGATTGACTTCATCCCTTTGCTGGAAATGCCACCCGTTTCCATAGAGACGGACGGTACAGCATCACTGACCCGCAGAAAACATTTCTTTCAAAAACTTAAAAAAAAAACAAGAAAATTATTTAAAAATCATAATATTTTCAAACTTTTTAAAATATGTAATATAATGAATATTAGTTCACTTAGATTAAATGGATAAAAAGCATCTGCTAAATGACTAAATTTGGATTTGGCAAAATCTATTATTATTTTCAATTAAAAAAATTCTAATAAATTTAAATGTAAATAATGACCAGTCATTTTAAGCGTTGTGTGTGTGTTATATATATATAATATATTATAATATATGAGTGTAAGGGGTATTCTGTTAGATTAATACCACAAATGTAATTATTAAATAGAATACATTTTATTACTCTAAGTACTATTATGGATTTATTTAAAGTTTTTATGTATAGCTATTAAAACTTATATTTATAAAAGTATTTAGTTTGTACTATTCTATATTTACTATTTATTTAAGTATAGAATAAAGAAAGGTAAGTAGTAGTAATTAAATAATAATACTAACAATATAAATAAATAAAAAAAAATTATTTCGGACAATCCAAAGAATGAAAATACTTGACAATATTTCACTATATTTAATAGCTATTTGCCATTTATGTATATATATTCTGTTTATGTACAGTGCTGTGAAAAGGTTTTTGCTCCCTTCCTGTCTTTTAAATTATTTGCATATTTGTCACACTTAAAAGAATCAGATCATCAAACAAATTTTAATATTACACAAAGATAAGCTGAGTAAATACAAACTGCAGTTTTGAAAATATAATTTCATTTAGTAAGGGAAAAAAGAATATGATGGAAGGGACCAAAAAATCTGTGCAACCGAAAATGGCTACCAGTGGCGTTCCCCCGTCTGTGTAAAATCATGACCACAGAGTGATTTTACTGCCCCCCCGCAACCTGTGCACTTCAAGAAAGCACTTCAATGAAACCTGTAGACAAAGTTGAAGCATTGCTTTAAGATCAACGTCATGCTGGATCTAAAGAAATCAAGAACAGAGGAGATCAAAAACATGTTGACGTATCAGTCTGGAAAGAGGTTCTAAGCACATTTCTAAGCGGCTTGGGGACTGCCAGGCGAACCACGGTAGAGCAATATCCCCAAATTGAGAAAACTCTGGAACCAAAGTTGGGTGAAACCTTCCAGGATGTGGTGTCGCCGGTTAGAATACGGCTCGAGAGCAAAGAATTACTCCAGAGCACAATGAGACTCCCTCATCCAAGCGGTCTAAAAGACGGACCCAGACACACACATCACAGTGGAAAGAGGGGAAGCCCGAACTTCGACCTGCAGGCTTTACTTGCCTCAATTAAGGTCAGTGTTCTTGATTCAACAATAAGAAAGAGACTGGGAAAAAATGGCATCCATGGGAGAGTTCCCAGGCAAAGCCACTGCTGATCAAAAATAACACAAAGGCTCATCTCACATTTGCAAAAAAATATCTTGATTATCCCCAAGACTTTTGGGCAAATATTCTGTGGAATGATGAGACAAAAGTTGAACTTTTTGGAAGGTAGGTGTCCCGTTACATCTGGTGTAAAACAACACAGGATTTCATAAAAAGAACATCATAGCAACAGTAAAACATGGAGGTGGTAGTGTGATGATCGGGGGCTGCTTTGCAGCTTCAGGACCTGGACGACTTGCCATCATTGACGGAACCATGAATTCTGCACTCTATCAGAAAATCCTGAAGGAGAATGTCCGGCAATCAGTTTGTGACCTCAAGCTCAAGCACACTTGGGTTATATAGCAGGACAATGATCCCAAACACACAAGCAAGTCCACTTCTGAATGGCTCAAGAAAAACTAAATTAAGGTTTTGGCGTGGCCAAATCAAAGTCCGGACTTAAAACCGATTGAGATGCTTAAACAGTCCATACATGCTCGAAAACCCTCCAATGAGGCGGAATTAATACCACAGACAACCGATTATTTCAGAAGAAGAAAGGTGGCCGAGTTCCTACACAGCGAATGTGAAAAAGACTCCTGACTAAGTTTCTCGCGCTGAATACAGTGATTGTAGTTGTTGCTGCAAAGGGTGGCACAAGCAGTTTTTAGATTTAGGGGGCAATTACTTTTTTCACATAGGGACAGGCAGGTTTGGACAGCTCTTTTCCCTTAATAAATGAAATCATTATTTCAAAACTGAATTTTTTATTTACTTGCATTATCTTTGTGTAATAGTAAAATTTGTTTGATGATCTGAATCTTTAAAGTGTGAGACCAAAAATAGTAGTTGCCAAAAAAAAAAATAAAAATAAAAAAAAAACAGCGGGAGGGGGTGCAAACCTTGTCACACAACTGTATATAAAATCAAAAATAATTTATTTATTGTGTCTGTATGTATATATACATATACATACATACATACACACACACAATAAATCAGTTTATAGTATGTGATATATAAAAACAATACTTGGATGGGTATGTACAATTTATTATGTTTGTTGGTGTGGGTATTTGAGGCTGTAAGAGAGCACAGAGACTAAATATCGGGAAGACTACACCGCTACTGTATCTGTCAGGATTCAGAAATCTATGATATATGAAATTCAGATGCACATCTCTTGTCTTCTGGTCCTCTGGCAGAGCGTGTTTTATAAGATTTTGAAGTCGGTTCTATGATTTAATAAGGCCTTGGATCTCACATGACGTCACATGATGCTTTTCATTGCATCCTCTCAGAAGAAATCGCTTTTATTTCAGTTTCTGGGTTCGATAAGGCTTTCATTATTCTGCTGCTTTTCACTGCTATAATGTTCATCTGAAGATTGTGTAGAAGATGAGACCTCAGATCACTGCTGGTCTGAACCTTGATTTTTACCTGTTTTAAGTGCTAATTAAACTTCTCAGAAGAAGAGTTTTAAATCATCGATCAGTGCTGATCACCGTCACACCAAAACTGTGTGTTAGACCCAATCTTTGAACTTTCTTATCTACGTTATGAGCGTTAGTGGAAGAAACCAATGCGTCACATGCGGTCTTTGGGTTCATCGAGTACTTTGGTTTCAGATATAAAGTGCATTTCTTTGAAATCAAAGTTCCCAGTGGAGAAGTAGAAGATATTCTTAATGAGACATCTGGATTTATAAAGGTCAGAGAATTATGGATTTCTCCAGTCAACATTTTTTTTAATGAGCTGGTGCTAAAAATTTGTACGACTTTCTTCATTAACACTTCTTCGTGTGAATTAAAAATTAAATGGGGATTTATTGTTAAAAGATCTAAAAAAAAAAAGCACCATACCGGTTGTTATTTTTTTTTTTTGGTCTAAAGCGCTCTTTTTTTTATAAGTACTTTTTATAGTTAAAATTAACAGTCAAATTATTATTTTTTTAACTAATGAATGCGGTATTTAGTTCCATTAAAACTTTAAGTGATTTATCGTAATAATGTTTTGTTAGACGGATCTTCGATTACAATGATGGGGATTGATATGTTAAAAGCTTGAAAAGGGATTAATTAAAAAAAATTATATTCTCTGATTTATTTGATTTTAATTTATTGTATCACTAAGCTTGCTCCATATTCTATAAATGGCAAGTTATATAAATGGAATTATTAAGTAAAGCCTAAGAAGGATACATCCAAAAAAAAGAAAGATTGATTCATTTGTATTTGAGGGCTCTATTCCAATAAATGACAATTCTTGATTCGCGATTTATAGTTAAATTCTCTATAAAAGGACCACACAAAAAAGCACCATAAAGTTTTATGACAAGGGAAATGTTTTATTTTCCATCTTACTGTATATTATGCATTACCCCGACCCCAGTATTAGTTGAGTTTACTATCAGATAGGCTTTCAAGGTATATTGGAGAGGTGACGGTGTTCCAAGGCGCAACATTAGATACCTGGGGTTTCTGGGCTTCCAGGGCTATGGCTAGTACTGAGACCACGTCTCATTTCTTGTTACATGGCGCATATCACTAGGTCGTCATTCAGAAACATGGCTTTTCATTACTACTGCTATGCTGATGTCCCTTCATACCTCTACCTTCATTCCATCCGGATGATCGACGGTAGCTGCAGCATTCCCCCCTCAGGCTGTCTATACAGAATTTCTTTGTTGGTGCGAGTTGACAATCACCCTTCCAACCTTTTTCTCAACCCCGGCCTATAGACAGCAATCGCCTTGTGGTTCCATCATCACACAAACCATCACTTTATAAGAATGCACCATCCAAGTCTAGGCTCCTTCTTCAACCCTACATCTCCGTTCAAAAACAGCCAGAAAAACCTTGATTGAATGTTGTGACTTTCGATATTAAGTTTTTATAGTAATAAACGGAACTATTTCGATTGGGATTTTATACATTTTATATAAAAGCTCCAAGATAGACACAAAACTAAGAAGATTGACATTTTGTCTGAGCTGCCTCTATTCCATAAAATGTACACTTTGATGTGCCGAGTTATAGTCCTAAATTTCTCTGTATAAAAACGGACAACATATACCACCGCTACAATTATAAAAGTACAACAAAAGCGAGCGACCGAACCTGACAACCGTCCATGATGACACAGAATTTTAATCTTCTTACTAATTACCCCTTAACCACTCTTTATTGAAAACACACAATGTTGTATTATGTACACTCTGAACAAATAAAGGTGCTATTGTTAAACAGGTTCTTCACCGCTTTGGAGACATAGAATCCATTTTTGGGACACAGGAACAAAGGTTCTTTTTAAAGAATCCCCCATATCCCTTCCTTACCATCCTTTTATAATCTGAAGAACCTCTTTCGCAAAAAACGTCTCCTAGTGAAACGGAACAAAAGGTTCTTAAGATGTAAAGGTTATTTATCGGAACCATTTAGACAAAAACGGCTCTTCTGTGGCATCACTGTGACAGCAGCTTTATTCGTAAGAGCTGTAGAGGAGAATGCCCTTGATCCTGAATGAGCTGGTTCTGTGTGTCTCAGTGACGCTGTATGGACTGATGTGTTTATGAGGCTCTGGGAGGCAGAAGAAGCCTGGAGCCATCCTTCCAGAGACGCTCAGAAACGCTACTCAGTAAACGCAAGCTGGCCCCCGTTCCGACCGCGACGGGAGCGCAACGACCCTGGTACAGATACACATATCACAAGTTAAATCCCTTCCCTAATCACGGAAACACAAAACTCGTTCACGGCTGGTCCGTTACTTGCTGCATAACCTCAAAGATAATCCTCGCAGAGTTAAAGTGTGATGTATGATGTTGTGAATCGCTTTCTCCTTTACAGGTTGTTTCAAAGAATCGATTACAAAAAAAAAAAACAAAACCCGATTCTTTTGTCAGTGATTCCCTTGATTCGACATAACTGAAGCTTGCCGTTGTCTGTAGGACACATATTGCTTAGTTTCATTTGCATTTCACGTTCAGTTAATTACGTGTTGTTTTCATTTGTTGTAGTTTACAGTTTAGGCTGTCGTGATTCCTAGTGAAACTAGTTATCAGAGCCAAAAATCTAATTTGCAATGTCCTAAACGAACTAAGTATTTTATTTTCATTCGTTGAGCTTGCTCTTTCCATTAAAAGTCATTTGCATTGGGATGTATAGTTGAAAACAAACAAAAAAGCGCCAAGTTGATTGCAGTTAGTTATTTTTGTTTATTTCTTATTTGATTATATTAATTGTGAGTTCTGGTGAAAATCTCTAAAAAGGAATTGTTACCCAATTGTTAAAGTGAAATGTATTCATTTTTTAAAAAGTGATAGATATTTTTTTTATTTTATTTGTCACTGAGCTCGCTCTTTTTATTTTATTGTTATTTTATTTTATTTGTCTGGACGTGCTCTATTCCATAATCATGAACACTTTCAGAATGTGATTGTAAAATCTTAAAAAGGACAACATCATTTATGATGATTTATTTTCGTCTGAGCTGCTTGTTTTATTTTTATTTAATTTTATTTATTTTATTTTATTTATTTTATTTATTTATTTATTTATTTATTTATTATTCCTTTTATTTAGTTATTTGTTGCACGATGCTCTTTTCTGTCTATTTATTTTATTGATTTGTCCTGAGTGCCTACATTCCATAAAATGTGATTTTAAAATCCTTAATAAAAAGGACAAATCAGATTAATTTGATTATTTTATAGCTCTGATTAAAATCAGGACATGCAGTTATTCACAACCAAAATATAATTAGTCATTAAACAGTATTAATATTCATTAGTCCTCAACTCGAGATCGGGATCATGAGCCTTCAGATCACGATTCAGTTCAGACCGGTTTTGTGTGTTGAATAAATCCATGTAGATGTTGAATGAGTGTTTGATGTAGTAACTCATCTAGTGACTAGAAATATAAGCTTAGTGATTCATATTAATATTCATATGGCGTGAAACCGCAGATCTCAGTCGCTCTGATCTTCTGAACGCTGCACATGATCGCGTCTCTCCGCTGATCTCTGACCCGCTTCATGAGTCCGTGCGTCTTCATTAAACGCTTCATCCCCTCCGCAGAGACGCATTGTGAGGGAAATGACACACGCAGGAGACGAGCTGAATGCCGCTGGATTTAGACAAAGCCTCTTTCATTGAGTGGAAGCTTTACAAACACAGTCAGACCCTATGAACCTGCAGGATGAGAGTAATGCAGCCTCACCTGACAGAGAATAATATGAGACTGATGCATCTATATCATGTGTACATGATCCTGAATGGCCGAGGTCAGGCATAGCAATATTATATGGTTTTGAACACTTTTCACCTCATGTCAGACAGAAATTAGTGTGCACTCATTTTATGCAAGCGAAATGATTTTCTTTCCTCCTTGCTGTGTATTATGCATTAGACCCCAGTATTAACCCCAGTGTGCTGTTGTGCACGGCCTCATTTCTCGAAAGGCAACATTGCACATATACATGCTATTAGTCGTTTCTTATTTTTGCGGAAACTGTTTTTTGGTTGTTTGTTTTATTTGCATTTAAATGAATGAATATATATATTTGCATTTACATTTATATGCATTTGAATATTTATTTATTTCTATCTGAATTTATTTAAACACATTTTTTTTAATGCATTTACATTTATTTTTAAGTGCATTTTAAAGATTTTTTTTTAAACGCATATGATTTATTTTCAAATGCATGCAATTTAATTAGTTTGCATTTAAAATGTTATTTATTTAAATGTATTTCTTTCTTTATTTTAATGCACTTATAATTAAGTAATTTTATAATAATTATCATTTAGTCATCCATTATCATTATATTTAATAACAAATTATATATAAATAGACTATTTATCCCTTTGGGGGTGGGGATATTTTGAATGTTTTAAAATGTGTTATCTTATATTAAAAAAACTTTTCAATTCACACCCAGTTTGAGAAACCCAGCTGTGGAGGAAGTTTTTTAAGTTCTGGAAGTTAGAGTATTTTGCATAGTGCAATGCACTCTTCTATGGAAATTTTGATTTCTTTTTGTTTCTGGAAAATTAGTGTGTCAAATACAAGTATGATTTGTTATCATGAACCGTTTATATTACGTCTTGTTTTTCTGGCGGTCCAGTTTACCTGTCAGGAGCGTTTGAACCATCTTCCCGATCACAGCTGAAAGACTTACAGCTCTATTTAGCTAAAGGCAAACTGAAGGAAATTTCCCATCATGCTCTGTGAACTTCATTATTATGCATGAGTTTGGCTTTGACAGCTCAACACGAAGCATTATGATCCGGTTGATCTGAATGTTGAAGATGTAGTTTGTATTAGAGGCTCTGAGGCTCAGATGATCTGGAGCTTGACATGTTTTCCACAGAAGAAAGAAAGTCATATGGAGTGAGTAAATGATGACAATATGATCATTTTTCGATATTGCATTAATGTGCCTCTATAAATTCCGTCCGTCCGTCCGTCCGTCTGTCTGTCTGTCTGTGTTTGATTTCATGTGGCTTTTTCCACAGCTGTGAATGACGAATTACTTCACTGGTTATTTACTGGTTATAAATATTTCTTACTGGCCCTAAAATGTTTGTTGTTATTACATATTTTGTTTCTAAGTGTATATCAGTGTGAATCACAACGCATCCAGACACATTGTGAGTTTGTAAGTCACACACTGGACGATACGTCAGCATATGGTGGAAATAAATCCCAGATGACACATGACACAAACCTAATACAGTACAAAACAGCAGTCTGACCCTTCACCTTTAGCCGTTGTGTAAATGAGCAGGTGAAGATGCAGATGCAGATGCGTTGATCTTTTATTGTGTGATATTGAAAGAGCTGATGATGAAAGCAGTGTTCTGCAGGTGTTGAGAGATTGTGTGTGTGTGTTTTGAGCTGCTCATTGGCGTGTTGTTGATGTGGTTGCAGGTTTACACGCCGCTGATGCTCAGATACGCAGCGCTGGAGGATCAGCTTCTCAAAGATCATCAGAAATCACTGCATCTGCTGTGAGACCTCTTCATACGGCTGAATATAATACTCACGCATTATATTCATACAACACGTCTACAAATCATTCCTTTGAATCGTCTTAAAGCTTTAAAAAGTCAGATTTTATAAATATCAAAATATTGTTTTACTAAAATGTTGTAGTTATGTAATAAGTGATGCTATTAACTATTCAAATAAATTGCAATGAATACATTTTTGTAGTAATGCATTAACATCTTAACTACAAATTAAACATTCAACGTAGGACTAAAAATTCAATTGTTTTCCCCGGATTGATTTATGATGATTCATTTTGTTGAATCTAATGTCAACGACATTCGAAGTTTGAGATGATTCCTTTGAATCATTGTTAAATAGTATTTAAAAGTAACATTATTAAAATATTAACTAAAATCATAGTGATATACTGTAATAAATTACAGATGCCAGACTATTCAAATTCTAAATTCCAATGATTAATTTTTTTGTAATAATGTATTAAATAAAAACTTTATATTTAATTACATTTATGACTAAGAATAAAAACAAATATCTCTAAACGCAAATAATAATTCTTATTAATATGATTATATTATTATCATAAGCTTATCATAAAGTGGTGCCAATTCATTTGATTGAATTTAATAACAGCAGCATTTGAGGTTTGAAATCTGCAGAAGTGATGTGAATGCATGAAGTTGATGTGGTTTTCATATGAATCCAGATGGTTTTAATGCATTGGTAAACATTCAGTCTGTCTAGATAAACATGTGAATCGTGATCAGATGCACATATTCATGACCTGCTGTAAAGGGACTCGGTTTCATAATAAAGACCTGTTTACACGTGTGTTTGTGTGGATTTATCTGTGCACGCGTGTGAACCCACAGAAACACCGCAGATCAGCCCATCAGCCTCAGGTAAATGCCGTTTTCTTCAGGTTTTGCCATGGTTTTGTTTAGGAAAGGTTTATGGTTCAGTAGATCAGATATTGTAGCTGTGAGGGTTGTTTGATGAAAGCCGTGATGTTGATTCATGTTCCTCTGTGTGTCTGCAGCATCTCGAGTCTGAATGAGCTTCTGATGGTCTTCTGTGAATCCGGTCAGTTTCTCAGACTGAAAACGCTGAAGCATCCTTCTGAGATCAGCTCTTTTGTTTTTTTGTTAATAACTGTTTATTGCATTTTTTCTGGGAATAGTGATATAAAACAAAAAGCAACTGTGCAAATTTAGAACCCATCCCAACCCTGGTAGACTTAAAAAGTAATAATAATAATCATAAAAATATGTATATATTTTATACTTCTAAGATCAACTCTGATGTATTTCAGCTTTCCAGCTCACCTTTAGAGTATTTTATTCATTTTGTAAACGGCTGCGCTGCCGAATATTTTTGTGGAAATGCCAAACATTTTATTTTTTCAAGATTCACAGATGAATAGAAAGTTTCAAGTTGAAATAGAAATCTTTTGTAACATTTTAAATGTTTTTTACTGTCACTTTTGATCAATTTATGCATCCTTGATTAATAAAAGTATTGATTTCTTTAAAACAGTGACCACAACTTTTTAACCATAGTGTATGTTAACAATAACTAAAACTAAAACCATGAAAAAAGAAAATTGTTACTTGAATTAAAATGTCAACTAAATGTAAATTAAGTTAAATGTTTTCAAAAACATTTCTCATTTTCATTTTATTTAACTTGATGTAATAAAAGTATGCAATCTAAAAATGGAAATAGCATTTAATACAAAAGTTTATTTTATTCTTATTTAAGTTTATTTATAAAAAAAAACTTATAAAAAAAACCAAAACTAAAAAGGATACTTATGGAAGCCAATTTCTGCCATGAGATAAAAAAATAAAATAAAAAGATAAATTGCGACTTTATCTCACACTTAGGACTTTTTCCTCTGTATTTTTACATCTTAACTACAAATGAAACATTCAATGTTGGACTAAAAATTCAATTTTTTTCCCAGATGAATTTATTATGATTCATTTTGTTGAATCTCATGACAACGACATTCGAAGTTTGAGATGATTCCTTTGAATCATTGTTAAATAGTATTTAAAAGTAACATTTTAGGATTATTAAAATATTATGAACTAAAATCATAGTGATATACTGTAATAAATTACAGATGCCAGACTATTCAAATAATAAATTCCAAGTGTGTGTTTTAAAGGAGGAATGAATGTGTGGCAGCAGGGTCTCATCAGTGTAGATTGAGATTGGACTGATTTTTATTTGTTAAATCCACAGAAAGTTCAAGTACATCACATGACCTTTACTTGATGACGTAATGTAAGTTTCTCCTCTGAAGTAAAGCTGATTGATCACGGCTATATTTGGGATCTTTGTTGCCATGGATACTGATTATTAATAGCACAGTGATCACATTTATCACAAACGACTGTCTAATGTGTCAAAGCAGTCGATCAGAGCCCATAACCCTTCAGTCGGAGATGTTTTTAGCTCTTTTACCTGCCAGAAACATGAATTACTGCATTACTAAACCTAACCAAACTCAATCTAAATTGCATGTGATTTTTGTTCATTGCAAACCTGATTTCATTGGTCAGCTCAGCCACACAGTCACCTGTCCGGAAAGCTTTGGGGGAAAAAATGCATTGAAAGTATTTAAAGAACAACATTTCAGTAGAGTCTAAAAGTGTTTATGTTTGACCTATTGATACTTTTGAAACCATGTGTACACTGTAAAAAAAATCTGTGAAAATTACGGTAAAATACCGGCAGCTGTGGTTGCCAGAACTTCACCGTAAAAAATATGGTCGCAACATTTTAGGTTTTACAGACTTAACTTAAATTCACAGTAAAATACCGCATTTCATTAACTGATGTAATGTTAATAAAACAACATATTGAAGTGTTAATATCCGTTTTGAACCATTGTAATGCACTGATAACCACCAAAAACTGCTGGTGATGAGAAAGTCACACGATGAACCAAAGCTCATCACAAACAGCTTTTCTACGAGCTGAGGAGGGCAATACTGTAAAAAATGACCGTGAATTTAACGGTAAAAGACTGTAAAAATGCTACAGTAAAATCCTGTTAAATGGTTAACAGTAAATTCCCTGCTATACACGGTGAAAAACTGTATTGGACATTAATTTTATGGTAGTATACCGTTTTTGGAAGTGAAAAAGACTGTATAATTTACAGTGAATAAACGTAAATTGACATTCCCAGAATTCACTTTACATTTCAAATTTGATGTTTTTTTGTTGAAATAACTATGTTTCTAATTAGTTTTTTCTTATCAGTTGTGTATATTAGGGTTGTGTGTTACACCTAATGTTGTTAAATGAATGTTTATTGCATTATTTCAGTTTCATGTGTGTTACCGTGATGGTGTTTAGTGATTGTGTGAATGACACAAACAAGATCTAAAGTTTAGATCTTGTTCTGGAAAACAAGACAAAAAATACTGAGGAAGAACATCATATTTTGCAGTGGTCCAGCTAACAGTATTCCAAAACACTAATTTCACTAATAAGTTATCAAAACATTATTTCTGAATGTTCTCTGGATGTTCAAACCTTTTTTTTTTTTTTTACATTTTTAAAAGCTTTATTCCTGGTTATACGAATGTTGAGGGAACGTTCCGTTTTCTCATTTAGCAAACATTATGGGAACGTTACTTTGAGTCTTCTCTGAACATTCTAAAAAAAAGTAACATTTCAAAACATTAACGGATTGTCCAGCTGAAAAGTTTCAGAAAAACATTCCAAAATAATGTTTGTGTGCTTGAGGACATTACTGAACGAGCATTCTGTTAACGTTAATGGAAGAACATTTGTTCATAATCTTGAGAGAACTTTCTGAGAACGTTCTCTGTTGCTGGGTTTATTGGTTTGATTTCCTCATCCTCAAATGTGCGGTTATATGATATTTAAATGTTCTGGTGTCTGTATTTCATGTGTTTGTTTCAGGTCAGGTTTTGGACCTGATGGCTGTTTGTCTTTAACACTGACTGCTGGTCATCTGAATCTCTGGGATGTCAAGTCTCTTCTGCTCAGCAGGGCTGCATTTATTTGGTCAAAAATGCAGTAAAAATTGTGAAATATTATTAGAATGTAAAACAGCTGTTTTCTATGTGAATATGTGTTAAACTGTAATGTATTTCTGTGATGCACAGCTGTATTTTCAGCATCAGTACTGCAGTCTTCAGTGTCACATGATCTTCAGAAATCAGTATAATATGCTGCTCAAGAAATATTTCTGATTATTATCAATGTTGAAAACAGTCGTGCCGCACACTATTTTGTGGAAACCGTGATGCATTTTATTTTTCAGGATTCACAGATGAACAGAAAGTTCAGAAGAGCAGCATTCTTTTGAAATAGAAATCTTTTCTAACATTAGAAATGTCTTTCGTGCAATCTCTAAGATATTTCCACACAGTTAAATATTTTAGAGCTTGACATAACTAGACAAATGTATGTTCATTATAAAAATTAAAAGATCTTATTAATTTCCGTCAAGAAATCTCACTTCCTGTTTGATCAATAAAAATGACAATTGTTGAGAAAAAAATTCTAATTGAAAAACATATTAAGCGTCAGCTTATATCTTGATTTTTAGCTTAATTTTCTTATTTTAAGTCATCTTTACGACCCTTTTAGTTAGTGCTCTCTGGTTAAGAAGCACTGCTCTAGAGATTATTCAACAATATTCACTCTCTTTCTGACTCTCAGTATAATGATCAGTTTTTGGCTTCTGTGTCTTTAAGTCGTGTTTGTGAACATACAGTTGCACCACAATCTTTCAGACACACGTGACTCATCATTTGTTCTTCTGCTCTTTAGGAACAAAGGTATCTGTCCTGCATTCATGAGAGCGATGAGTGTTTCCTCTCGCCGCAGGAAGTGCTCTATATTCTCTGCCAGTGGCTCATTAGTGAGATATATTTCATTCGTATCTGACGAGCTGCTAGAAGTTACATCATCTCAGTCGATCCTCGGCTCTCCTGCGCTTCCTCTGTGGACATACAGTCAGGTTCATTTCACGAGATTAATATGCATCTTAATTAATCTGCACATACACTTCTGCTGCTAATTTATGAGCTTTGCTCTGAAATCACATCAGATCTAGTTTTGTGGCCAGGTTAATTATAGTTCAAAACAAACAAAAGGGGAAAAACTTGTTACTTGAAGAACGTTTAACTGAAACAAACTAAACAAACATTTTAACATCATCAGGATAATCAGTCAACATCATGTGTTATTTTAGTATCATTGAGATATATTCTAGTTTTTATTAATATTTTGAATTGGTTTTTGCTTTTATATGTACATTTTTTTCCAATGTATAGTAGTTTTTTTTCCCAAATAGGTCTATATAGTTTATATTAACTTTATTGTTTGTACAGTTTTTGTAATTTTTTTTATTTCACTTTGTTTATTTTAGTACACCAAGTTAACCTAAATCAAAGATTTTATATATATAGATATATTATTTTATTTCAGTTAAATTTAATTGATGTAAAACAGCATTGTAATGCATTACTGAGTAATTAATTACTGTAATTTAATTAATTTTCCCTTTAAAAAGTAAAGTAAGGGATTACTCTTTTTTTTTCTGTAACTTAATTACAGTTACTTCTGATGTAATTGCATTAAATACTGTATAGACTATAGAACAATTCTATATAAAGCAATAGTGGATTTCATGTCTAATCATAATGTTAAAATATGTTTTTAATGTAACCTGCTCCCTTTAGATACTTTGGTCAGCTCAAGAATAGTTTATTTTATTTATTTAAAAGAATTAAAAGCAGAATTAATTTAATAAAATAAATAAAAGTAGTTCATACTATCATGTATCATATCCATATCCTCGTATTGAGGTTAATATGGGATTTAGAAATTAATTAATAAGTAATGCAATACATTTGAGAGCGTGAGAGAGTAATTAGTACAGTAATCTAAATACACTGTTGGAGACGTAGCTAGCAATGAATTACTTTTTTATAGTAACTTCCCCAACAGAGATATCAAGTAATGAACATTTTTAATGGTTTTAGTTTTAAATATTTTAATAATAGTTCAACTAAATGTTGCCTTAAAATGATCATCTGGCTATCCTTCCATACTGCACACAGAATACATACTGCGTATAGTGCAGCAAAAGTATTGAGAACACAGCCATGGAGACTGTACTAATGAGTCAGGTGTGTTAATTAATGCTGCGTTCATAATAACATACTTCCATACTATGCATACAGTATGCAGTAGGGATGTGCATATCCATATACGTTTGGAACAATGCATGAGTGAACGATCACTGTAAGGTGAATTATTACTGTAATGTATCTGCCATGCAATAAAAACTCACACTAGAAAGTCAACAGGGCAATTTCAAGGGCGGATGTTTAATAATTGGTTTCCTGAGCCTCCTTCAGGTGCATCAGCAGGGTTTCCCCGCTGAAGCAAATCCGATAGAAATTGAATTCACTGTCGATTCTGAAACTTGAGAGAAAGAGAATAAGTGAAGCAGATGAAGGGGTTTCAGTCAGAATGAAGGGTTTTAGCGTGTGTTTCTGGAGCGAGAGCGTTCCTCTCTCTGCTGCATTATTCTTCAATCTGACACTATGACAATACAATGTGCAGCATCAGCGTGACGCTGACACTGATTTATCCAGAGTGGCACGCTGCCCCGTCTCCAGCACGCATGCTAATGCATCCCAATAAAATCAAACCTGACACTGTAATTGATCTGGGAATGCATACTTGGGAAATGCAAGGACGCGCGTTATTTTCTGCAACACTTACATATTCACAGAATCAGCTGCTGCTTTTTGAAGGAAGATGATGACTAAAACATGTGTCTCTTGAAAAAGCAATGGCATAGTTGCATGAAAGTGTATTTCCAGTCTCTTTCACAGCTCAGGAGACTTAAATGAGTTCTCATTCCTTTTTTGGAATAGCATACTCTCCGTTCTATTTCCAGTGCTGGGTAGATTACTTACAAAGTGCATACTGAAAATCAGTAACGTAATCTAGATTACTCATTTTAGGTAATGCATTCTGATTACTTTTGGATTACTTTTTAGATTACTTGTCACATATCATGCTTTGAGTGGGTTTATTATTAAAAACAAAGAGAAATCAAATATATTCTGTTCTTTGTTATCGATATCATGAAATGCATTAAATATTACATTACTACAGGGTTTCCAAACTGGGGAAAATGAAAGAACTGCAGAGGGTTTATGAGCTGATGATAAGCTAATAATTAGAAATGTGAAATCAAATTAAATGTTTACATTTGAAACATTTAATTTGTTTACCTGCATTTCAATGTGACCATTATCCGGCATCAGAGAACATGAGGATATAGTGTTAAAATATTGAAATATTAGTGAAAAAAAAAAGTGAAGTGAAGTGACATGTGGCCAAGTATGGTAACCCATACTCAGAATTAGTGCTCTGCATTTACCCATCCAAAGTGCACACACACAGCAGTGAACACACACACACACCGTGAACACACACCCAGTGCAGTGGGCAGCCATTTATGCTGCGGCGCCCGGGGAGCAGTTGGGGGTTCGGTGCCTTGCTCAAGGGCACCTTGTCATGGTATTGAAGGTGGGAGAGAGCGCTGTACATTCACTCCCCCCACCTACAATCCCTGCCGGTACGAGACTCGAACCCACAACCTTTGGGTTATGAGTCCGACTCTCTAACCATTAGGCCACGACTTCCCCCAGAAGTCGCTAGCTTTAAATCACGGGGAAATATTTGTGCAAGTAACCGATTTCTGCGTAATTAATGTCTCTTATATAATTCAGAAGCATGGATCACAAATTAATTCGCATGGCATTTACATGACCATTCGATATTGTAAATAGTCAACGGTATTCCAATATGACACACAGTAGAATTTATAGGAAAGGAAATAATAGAGAACAAAGAGCAGATCAGTAAATTATGAATAGTAGATGCCATGTGTGAATGATTTGTAATAATCATAAAGTAGGCTGTATCTGATATGATGTAATATACTCTAATATCAAATTATGGAATGCGATTACATAATCAGATTACATGTAATCCGTTACGTGCCTTGCACTGTCATTTCTAGGCAGTTATACTGTGCATCTATAAGTATGCTGTTTTCTGTAAGTATGCAGAGTTTTCTATAAGTATGCAGAGTTTTCTGTAAGTATGCAGAGTTTTCTGTAAGTATGCAGTTTTTTGTAAGTATGCAGAGTTTTCTGTAAGTATGCAGAGTTTTCTATAAGTATGCAAAGTTTTCTATAAGTATGCAGTTTTCTATAAGTATGCAGAGTTTTCTATAAGTATGCAAAGTTTTCTATAAGTATGCAGTTTTCTATAAGTATGCAGAGTTTTCTATAAGTATGCAGAGTTTTCTATAAGTATGCAGAATTTTCTGTAAGTATGCACAGTTTTCTATAAGTATGCAGTGTATGCAGAGTTTTCTATAAGTATGCAAAGTTTTCTATAAGTATGCAGTTTTCTATAAGTATGCAGAGTTTTCTATAAGTATGCAAAGTTTTCTATAAGTATGCAGTGTAGCGCGGTTTTCTATAGTATGCCGTTTTTTCTGAAGTAGCCGTCCTATAGTTATGCAGAGTTTCTATAAGTATTGCAGTGTAGCAGAGGTTTTCTATAAGTATTGCGTTTTCTGTAAGTATGCAGTTTTCGGTAGTATGCATTGTTCTGTAGTATTGCCGAGTTTTCTATAAGTATGCCGTGGCAGAGTTTCTGTAAGTATGCAGAGTTTTCTGTAAGTATGCAGAGTTTTCTATAAGTATGCAGTGTGCAGAGTTTTCGGTCAGTATGCAGAGTTTTCTATAAGATGGCAGTTGTATGCCAGTTTTCTATAGTATGCAGTTTTTATAAGTATGCAGTTTCTGTAAGTATGCAGCGTTTTCTATAAGTAGCAGTGATTGCGTTTTCTATAGTATGCCGTTTTCTGTAATATGCAGGGTTTTCTATAAGTATGCAGTTGTATGCAGTTTTCTATAAGTATGCTGAGTTTCTTTAAGTATGCAGAGGTTTCTGTAAAGATGCAGAGTTTCTATAAGTATGCAGTGTATGCAGAGTTTTCTATAAGTATGCGAGTTTCATAAGTATGCAGTTTTCTGTAAGTATTGAAGAGTTTTCTGTAGTATTTGCAGTTTTCTATAGTAGCAGTGTATGCAGTTTCTATAAGATGCAGTTTCTGTTTTTCCTGTAAGTATGCAGAGTTTTCTATAAGTATGCCGTGTATGCAGTTTTCTATAAGTATGCAGAGTTTTCTATAAGTATGCAGAGTTTTCTATAAGTATGCAGTTTTCTATAAGTATGCAGAGTTTTCTATAAGTATGCAAAGTTTTCTATAAGTATGCAGTTTTCTATAAGTATGCAGAGTTTTCTATAAGTATGCAGTTTTTTGTAAGTATGCAGAGTTTTCTGTAAGTATGCAGTTTTTTGTAAGTATGCAGAGTTTTCTGTAAGTATGCAGTTTTCTATAAGTATGCAGTGTATGCAGAGTTTTCTATAAGTATGCCGCGTTTTCTATAAGTATGTCGAGTTTATACAGTGTGTCAGATGTCTGTGATGCTCCAGATTAAAAAAAAAAAAACTTGAGACCGAAGAGTCTGAGGTTCAGAGTCGGTCAGAACCTCACAGAGAGATATAAATACCCATCATGACTCACTCTCACACACATCAGCCCGTGTTACTCCTTCACTCCATCACATAACCGGAGTGCGATTCCACTCTTATTATCCTATCAGAGCAGCTAGTGCATGTATGAAAGAGAGATGTGAACAAAAGATGCTAAAATATGATCTTCATGTCGACGTCCTCATGTAAGAAATTCAATCTGTCACTGAGCTTTAGCTCTTTATTCACATCCTGCTCATGATTTGCTTTAATATATTCAAGTTATAAAAAACTTGACCAGAGCTGATTTATGAACATTAAACCCTTAAATGCTTCCTTAAAGGTGCAATAGGTGATTGTCTAAAAAACATTTTTCGGTTATGCTGGTTGAAAGTCTCTTCACATCCCAATAGCAATCATTAAGTTAAGTGGTCTAAATGTATTTGTCTGTATTTATATATTCTGTGGAAGGTGTAGGATCAAGAAATGCTCGTCCAATCAAAACGCTCGGTCAGAGCGTTTTAATTGGCTTTCCTACCTGCCTGTCAACGTATGTATTGGCATACCTCTGCGCACCGGGTTCGCGCAGACAGGATTTGTCATCAGCGCGTTCACGCACGCTGTGCAGACAGAGCGAAAATGGCAGATAATCAACAACCCGACCTTCCTTCCTGGTATTGTAGTACTTTTAAAGTTTTCTCGCAGGTGAATGACACATGATGTAGCCCAGCGGTCAATCCAGTCCTCACGCCAGCTCGTTAGAAGTGAGCTACGTGCATGAACTGTGTTCTGATCGATATGATCCCTACACAGTGTTCATTGCTCCCTACTCCCTGAGCGGGGGAAATCCGGTGAAGTTTACTTCACTTCGGAACATGGGCTGGAATTGGGAACTGCTGATGTAACCTATTGTAGTAATGTTGTCTCTGGTATTCTGGTCTGTGAGCGTAAATGCGTTCAGGGGGCGTGGCTTTGGACTGCGATTGCCATCTAAAGTTAGCATTTTCCAAGATCTCCTACAGCACCTTTAAAGGGTCTTGAAACCCTGCCCCCCATTTCAGCACTGGTTAGTTCTCACCACAGTTTTAAAAAATGCTAAAAAAGTGGGCATGGTGTGCAGCGGAGCGGAGGATGGGGAAGAGGAGAGACAGACAACACGCACACAGTTTAGCATTCTGACCGTTTCATTTAGCTAAAAACGGTTATGCTCAACAAGTGAATGAATCGCATTTGTGCCGAACTCTTATTACAAAGCAAAAACAAACACTCTTCTTCGATTCATGAACGTTTCTCTCAGTTAATGTGCGAGATGTCATCTCACAGTCTGAAACGTCTGTCATAGCAAATCAACACATGCTTTTGTGAATAATTAAGCGAAGCGTCTTCTCATAGGATAAGAACATGCAGTCTCATGAATAATTTAATAGACACCGACGCGTCATCGATGTACTATTAGTCCATTGCCACGTCACAAATTGTGACGTCAACACAATGTCGATTTTAAACCCGGAAGCTTAAAATTAACCAGTTTTCTCCAACAGTTAAAATTATCGGATGCTACCATTGTCTTCTATGATGTGCAACACAAACACCTCTGCTAAAATCTCAGAAAAAGTAGTCTGGGGTTTCATGACCCTTTAAGTTACATTTAATGCATATTCATGTTTAAAGTCACAGTTTAAAATGTTATTAATGTTTCTGAATAATGGCGAGAGAGAGCAGCACAAACTGAGAAGCAAGAAAAGCGAGTGAGACGTAAAGAATAAAGCAAGCGACTGCAGGAACTCATGCTTTAGATTGCAGACGCGTGTGAGAGATTCAGTCTTGTGCTTTACTGCTGTAAACAGTGAAGAAAAGCACAGATTCCTGACAGCAATTCAGAGCGAGTCGACTGAACTGCAACTTTGAAGCAGAAGAGAAGCAGAAAATGGCTTTCCAGGTTTATTATGTGAGCTTCTCCCACTGGAGAGAAAATCCCACATCTCTTTAATATCTCAACTGTCTCCTAAACAGCAGCCAAATTCATTTGCTCTCCGTTTAATTTTCTCCGGCTTCTCAATGTTTTTCTGATCAGATTCTCAAAATATCAAAAAATCTGAGCCACTCTGCATTCATTCTGTAGCACCCATTCACTGCAGAGGATTATTATGGTATTTTTAAAGTGCTCTCCTTGCATTTTATATTTACATTCACGTATTTGGCTTTTATCCGAAGCGACTTGCATTGCATTCAATATACAGTCAAACTAAAATTTATTCAGACACCTTCAACATTTCTCACATTATATCACAGTTTATTGGCTGTAGTTTAGAAAATGGTAATAAAATATGGCAAAACTCAAAGTTAAACTGTCAGAACAAACTCATCTTGATAATGTCAGATAACTTTGATAGAAAGGTATGTAATGAATTCTGTTCAGCTGTTAAATTTAAGAACACAATTAAATAAAACCAATTTAGCTCAACTAATTACCAAGCAGTGCTTCATTTAGTTCAGTCTGTGGAGTAAAAAGATCACATTAGCAATTAAAGAATAACACTTCAGCAAAACATGGTCAGGTCAAAGGTTGAATCCTTTTTTGATCCGGTAGTCCACTGTATGAAGAGTTTTTGGGGGTAATATGTCACAGTTCACTTTATTTTGCTCTCCTCACTTACATAAATGAACTACAGTGTCCTGCACACACTAATAAAAACATATTGGTGTCTGAATAATTTTTGGTTTGACTGTATATATGTTATCAGTTCATGCATTCACTGGGAATTGAACCCATGACCTTTGACAATGCAGCCAGCATGCTTTACTGTTCGATTTACAGGACTTTTATATAAAAGAACAGCGTGAACATTCTGCTAAACGTCTACTTTTATGTTTCACAAAGGGAAAGAATGACAGTGACAGAATTGTGATTGTTTGGTTGTGCTGCTCCTTTAAGTGCACAAATCTCCTTCTTTTTCGTCTTTATGTTTGGACACAGGCGTCTTCGCTGCATACGAGTCGACCTGTGGAAAGACCTGCGTCTGTGATGGAGGGACAAACATCCATCAGGACGGATCAGCGTCACTCCTGTGGGGGTGATCTGAGGGGAACCGGCGGCGGGTGACGAGGACGTGCACGCATCTGTGTCTAACATGACGAATGGCTGCAGATTGCTGTGTCATAACTGCGGCCTTTACCTCGCCTCACCCGCTCCATATCATAGCAGGTCAGTCACCGGCACATTAGGACAATTAAGACGGCCTGTAACCTTCTCGTCTGGCTCTCTACGTGAGTGGAAAGACTTCCATGACTGATGACACCATTACCACACACAAGCTGCTGAGATTACCCAGAATGACCGCTTAGTGAAGAAAGTGTGTGTTGGACTGAGGACTGTGCTCATATATGACTGGATTTACCCTACTTAGTGTTATGTGTATTAGTGATGTTAACTAGAGGTCGACCGATTTTACCGATACTGATAGCCGATACCGATTAATCAACCAATCGTTTTTAAAATGGATACTGAACGAAAACTAAAATAGTGCTTTACTATTTAAAAAAGCAGTACTGAACCATATACTCATAACTATTGGCATGGATTTTTGCTGATTGTTCCAGCAATCAACTATCAATTACTAAACAATTAAAACAACAATTTACTAAAAGAAAATGTCAGGTATGGGGCCCCAACACAATAACTATATGCTCTATAACTGTCAAAATGGCAGAAAAACTAAATTAGAATTTTGTACTTAAATATTATCAATATTCAAATAATATTCTAATTTAAAAGAGGGCGCATCGAGCAAAATATTACTAATGCACATTTATTCAAAGCAATAAAATAACACGACTATCTTTGGAAAAACGTGCATAATGTTTAAAATAATGTTTATTAACCATATATAATTAAGCTGTTTAAACAATTAGAAACAAAACAGCATCATGTATAATACGAAGGACTGAAAACCAATCACAAAGAGTACTTTTTCTATTTAAAAACATGAGATGCAGTGGGATGGGGAAAAACGGCCATAAAGTCTCGAGACATGTTTTTTATAAGTTAAATTACATTACATGGCTTTCTAAACATATGGCTCTCTTGTGTGAGATTTCTATTTTAAATTCGATGAATATTCGAAATTAGACAGTTTTTTTGACAGCTTTACGCCTAACCCTTATTTTGCTCTCTCTCTCTCTCTTAGGTTATAGCTATAACTAGTTTATTTATCCCTTCACAACTTAAGTAAATAATTAGTCAACCTGATGCTGTTCTAAAACCATATTAGGCTACCTTAATTTTTTTCGGATCACAAAAGAATACATTATAAAAACAATGCTTGCACTTGTCCATTTAATGAATTGTAAACTTCTTCAATCTTTATACAAAAAGGTATCCTTAAAGTGTCCTTAAGGCATACAGTAGGATTTGCAGAGAAACAAATCGAAAATTTAACCTATTATTAAGAGAAAATGTCAAGTCATCGCATTCGTGCATTTATACGAGTGCGCGGCAGTTCACGCCAACACGCTTAGGAAAAGCACACAAGCGAGTCATTTTGAAACATCAAGACAAATAAAATCATGACACCAAACACGATTCTTTCTTCTCTGAGGTTAATAGATCCGTTCTGAGACGGTCCGACAGTATTATACAGCCTAGAAAAATAATCACAAAAAACTGTCATTCTCTTCAGTTCATTGCGATCTCACGATGTTCTGTTAAACAATGAAGCTGTCTGCACTGCACAATGAATATCTTATTTACATCGTATCTACAATTTGTTATAATGAGAGGATTTGCGAGCTTGCAGAACTCAGCACCTGACAAAAACTTAGCATTTTGAGCGGTGAGTGAACATTTGAGGCTCTCCATAAATCTATTGCACACTGGAGCATTTGCCAAATATGTTTCGCCAATATCAGATAGGGCCCCTTGATTCCCCAAGGCCTAAGTGGCCGCTTACCTCGCATTTCGGTTAAGTCTGTCCCTGACTATCGGTGCCGATTAATCAGCAAAACCGATACATCGGTCAACCACTACAGTACTGGTGCACTGAAACACTAGCAACCACCCAGAACACATAGCAGTGCCAAAACAACCACCTAGACTACTACAGTGATTGCATAGAAACATGCTAAAAAACACAGAGCACCAACTCCACAGGAACCAAGTGGCGAGTGTTGCACAGGTCAGCGTCACTGGAATCTCCTCCGCAAATGTAAAAGTGTAATTTGTTCCTATCTGTGATCTTACAGTGACGCACTTCTTTCTCGCTCTAAACTCTGTCATGTTTTATCAGTGACCCGGCACACACAGACTGTAAAGAAGGAGGAGTTTATGACCTTGAGAGGACGGAGGAGATGATTGGGACGAGATCAGACGCGTTTATGGGCTGATTTACAGGGACTGGTGATTTCTTCATGAATGATCTATGGAGTGTGTGAGTGCAGACCGGGCTCTTTATCAGTCTCACAGATACAGCTTTCCTTCTGTCTGTTCACAGGACAGGAACGTGGCACTTGGAAGGGTTTGAGTTGCACAGAGCTGGGTAGATTACTCACAAATTGTAATCCATTACTTATTCCAAATTACTTGACAAAAAATGTAGTTAGTAACGTAATCCATTACATTACACATTTTAGGTATAATCAGACTACTTTTAGATTACTTTTGACCTAACTCGTTTATCACATTGATTTATTAAGTAGGATAATCTTGTACCTTATTGATAAAAATACAAAGAGTAAGAAATATATTCATTGTTATATTAACAACATGAATTGCATTGAACATTATATTACGTCTAGGTTTCCCAAACTGGGTTTTGTGAAGGAACTGAAAGGGGGTTTATGAGTTTAATGAAAAGCTAATAATTAATTAAATTATAAAAATGTTAAATTAAAATAAGTCATTATAAAATCAATCAAAATAAAACACTTACTAAAAAAGATTAAATATTTTATTTGTTTACCCGCATGTCATGTGACCATAACCAGCATCAGAGAACCATCAACATGCAAATGTGATTTAATTATTAAATATTTATTTTAAAATCTCAGGGGTCCTTCAAGTAAATATATTATTAAGTTGTGCATTTTATTTGATTATGTATATATACACTTCATTTAGTAATACGTCATGGATATATTTTAAAGTTTGATTATTAACAATGGAAAATAGTTCTCATTTTTTTTTTTGTAATTTTTCACCTTGCGTAGGTTAAGGACTTAGTGGGTCCAAACAATGTGAGGATGCTTAAAGTCATAAAATAATCTTAGTCAAAAAAAATATTCATGTTTGTTAAAAAAAAAAATATATAGAGATATAATATGTGGAAATATATATTCATTAATTTAGTATATAATTTACTATGAAATTATAACTTTTTATTAATAACTTTTTTGTCACTAATTGTTTTTTGTGGATTCTGATGCCATTTTTTTCTGTATCAGCGGCATCTTCTGTCAAACACCTGCAGTTTGTCATTGATGATCTGAATGAATGAATGAATGACTTTGCTGCGTCTTTCTGCTGCAGAAGGAAACTCAAGGACGTGAGGAAGGTGAGCAGAAAGCTGAATGGCTAAAGTCACATTGTGTCTGGATTGTCAGGAGATTGGCATTAAATTTTCACAAGATTGCACGGCAGTATTTGTGCCGGACGTTTGCAGCATTAAACTTTCATGCCGCTGCCGCATCGCTGAGGAAATTGACTTATGCTTTTTATTTAAAGCTGCAAACCAGGCTGCGCTCGACTCAATCAATATATACTGAAGACCAGATCAGATCCAGCCTTCTCGTGCAGCCTGTGCCCTGATCAACAGGTCATTATTTATGTTGCTCCAAACTCATATCACCATTTTTTCCCTTCCAGAACACTATATATGTATATAGTGGTCTCATACGAACAGCTCTGAGTGTCACAGGTCAAACTGCTTAAAGTTTCTGACTCATGTTTTCCCATCAGGAGCAGGGATTGGATTATAATGATGGCAGCAGTATGCGTGCATTAGCCTAATATACAATGAGATCCTGACATTTAATTCTAAAGTTCAGATAGAAAAGGTAATTGCTTTTGAATGACCTGTTAATGCATTAGAAGAGCAGCAGAAAGCCACAGGAACATTAACTAGTTCTCTAATGCTGAACAGCAGGAGTATTTCCCTCCAGCTTTATGTCTAGATCTGATTTCTGTAAGTAAATAATACCTGCATGTATGTTTCTGCTTCTGAATGACCGAATTGTCATGAGGCCGTCAGATGATAAAGGTCAGGTGCTCGTCTTCCTCATTAATAAAGCTGGGAATGTGTGAATATTCATAGTCTGGGCCTTTGGTCCGGTGACAGGGAAGCTGTTTTATATTTCCACATCAAATCTTAATAACCAGCTATGAAATGCACACACCTTTCGCATGAAATTTTGCATGCATGATCTTTATATTAACGGACACTGTAATGTATCTCATTAAAAAACACGGTGATAAAAACGTCCGTAAAGCTTGAGGACAAAAGGACGGTTTGACCACACAGAGTTATAGATCTTCATGACTGACTACAAACGGTGTTTCATGACGCCGACTGTCAGCATCTTTACAGTGTTTTTAGATATATTTTGTGCTTTAATAATAGTTATTTCAATTGGTAAGAAAAAAAATATGGTATTGCATACAAGGCAAGGCAAGTTTATTTATATAGCACATTTCACACACAATGGTAATTCAAAGTGCTTTACATAAAAGAAAAGAAAAAAAGAATCACAACAATAAAACAAGAAATTTAAAAACATTGAAAATGATTTAAAAAATCGATTTAAGAGGTTTAAAATTAATTTAAAAAAATGATTATACATAAAATACAGTGCAATCAGTTAGGACATCGCACAGTGCTCATTCAATAAAAGCACAGCTAAACAGATGAGTTTTGAGACTAATGTTTTAGCACATCTGATCTATTCTGGAAGCTGATTCCAAATGCGGGTGGCATAATAACTAAAAGCACACTCCCCTTGTTTTGTGTGAACCCTTAGTATTTCTAACTGACTCGATCCTAATGATTGGAGTGCTCTGTTAGGTTTATATTCAGTGAACACATCTGCTATGTATTTAGGTCCTAGGCAATTGAGTGATTTATAAAGAGTAAAAGTACTTTAAAATCAATCCTAAATAAAACTGGAAGCCAGTGTAAGAACCTGAGGACTGGTGTAATATGCTCAGAGTTTCTGGTTCTAGTCAGAATCCTGGCAACAGCGTTCTGGATGAGCTGCAGCGGTCTAATGGTCTTCTTGTGAAGGCTGGTGAGGAGACCATTACAATAGTCCATCCTGCTTGTGATAAAGGCATGAATAAGTTTCTCCCAAGTCTTGACTGGAAACAAAACATCTAATTCTTGCACTGTTTTTGAGATGATAGTATGCTGATTAGTTACAGCTTTGACATGACTACTGAAACTAAGGTCTGTCTCCAGAAGCACACCAAGATTCCTGACTTGATTTTTAGTTGTTAGGCCCCTAGAGTCAAGGTATGCATTCACATTGAGAACTTCATCTATGTTTCCAAATGCAATGACTTCAGTTATCTCCTTGTTTAACTGAGAAAGTTCTGGCACATCCAAATGTTAATTTCATCAATGCATTGGCAGTGGGAGTCAATGGGGCTGTAGTCATTTTGTGATAAGGCTAGGTAAATCTGGGTATCATCTGCATAGCTGTGATAGGCGAATTGGTTCTTTCTCATTATTTGACTCAATGGGAGCATATACAGGCTGAACAAGAGCAGTGCAAGAATTGAGCCTTGAGGGACTCCGCATGTCATAGACGTCCACTTAGACTTATGCTCTCCTATACACACATAATAACCTCTCCCTTCTAAGTATGACCTGAAACATTTAATTACCATGCCAGAAAGCCCAAACAAGTTTTCCAGTCTCTCTAGTAGTACGTTATGATCGACAGTATCAAACGCAGAACTGAGATCTAGTAGTACCAGCACTGAAATTTTGCCAGAATCAGAATGTAAGCGAATATAATTTATTATCTTAATAAGCGCTGTCTCTGTGCTGTGATGCGGTCGGAAACCAGATTGAAAATTGGCCAGGTATCCATTTGAGTTTAAGTATGTGTTCAGCTGATTAAAAACTACCTTTTAAATAATCTTGCCTATAAAAGGAAGATATGATATTGGTCTATAGTTGCTCAATAAGGTATTATCAAGATTTCTCTTTTTCAGAAGAGGTTTAACAACTGAAGTTTTCAGGGAGTTTGGAAAAGTCCCAGAAAGAAGTGAGGCGTTCACCACTTCTAAGAGATCTGCTTCCAAACAGTTGAAAAAATATGTGGGAAGTGTGTCAAGATAGCATGTTGACGATTTAAGGTGCTATACTATTTCTTCCAAAATATTGCTGTCAATTGCTTCAAAAACAGACATATTAACTTCTTTTTTAAATTGCCGTCGAAACTATCTGACCTCTGCATAATTTGAGGATGTGCTAATCGCCTTTCTGATATTAATGATCTTCTCAGAAAAGAAGGAAGCAAACTCATTGCATTTGCTGTCGGAGAGCATTTCACTGGCAATCTGATTTGGGGGGTTTGTCAGTCTCTCAACAGTAGCAAAAAGAGTGCGAGGGTTGTTTAAGTTACTGTTTATAAGGTATGAGAAGGTCTGTCTAGCTTTGCCTAGTTCCACATTGAAAGTACGAAGGCTGTCTTTATATATGCTATAGTGAATTTCAAATTTCGTCTTCCGCCATATCCGCTCAGATTTTCTGCATTGTCTTTTCATACTCTAAACTGCTGTTGATTTTCTCCAAGCTGATTTATGTCTGCCAGTCTTCCTGCTGACTTTCAAAGGAGCAATATTATCAATAACATTCGTCACTTTTGAGTTAAAGGAATCAAGGAGAAGATTAACAGAGTCTGCAGAAATGCTTGGTGTTAAAGATATAGCCTCCATAAATAGCACACTAGTGTTTTCGTTAATGCATCTCTTTCTGACAGAGACAGATCTAGATTCAGTGGTAGCAGAGATCAATATATCAAAGAAATACAGAAGTGATCAGATTAATATGATAACAATGCATGAAATGTTTAGACCCCTACTGATGAATAAATCTAAAGAATCTCCACGATTGTGTGTGGGTTCATGCACATGATGAATCAGGTCAAAAGTGTTTAAAACTGTTATAATTTCTTTTGTAGTTTTGTTTTCTGCATTATCTATGTGAATATTAAAATCCCCTGCAATAGCAAAACAGTAAAACTCTGAAGAAATCATTGATAGCATTTCTGTGAACTCTTCAGCAAAGGCAGGAGAGTAAGAGTATTTTGGAGGCTTGTAAATAATGATAAACAGAATGCGTGGAGCACTTTTCAACACAATCCCTAGATATTCAAACGACAAGTACTGACCAAATGACACTTGATTGCATTGATAGACATCTTTCTTTTTAGACATCTTTATACAGAGATATATTGCATTGAACTTTATTACTAGTATTTCATATAAATAAAGCCTAATCATAAAGAGTCCTATGCAAAAACTGGCCATATATACAGTATTATTAAATAAGTATATAAAAACAAAGTAAGAAAAAATTGTAATATAAAAGTAAAGATATAATTTAAAATATACTATTAATACAATATTAGAAGTGTCATTAATGTAATTTGGTAAAATTAAAATGTAAAAAAAAATCATAATTTTAATAGCTCATTTCATACAATGGGTAATTGAAAGTGTCATCAACAAAATAATAAAAAATAATCAAAACAGTAAAAAAAAGGAATTTAAACATTTTAAAATGATTTTAAAAAAGGTATTTAAATGAATTAAATGGTTAGAATAGGTATATTAAAAAGTGTATAATTCAATTAGAATTAATAATGATACAAAGTTAAAATATATAATTAATAAAGTGATGAAATTGTTACATTATATGCACTATTTCTATATATATGGGGTGTTGTGTAACTTTTTGACCAATGACCATTTTATACATAAAATTATTAGTAAATAAATTAATAATAATGATAATAGCATTATATTATGATATTTAAGTATATTAAAGTAAAAAATAAGAAATTTTATATAGGCTTTATAAAGTCATGTTAATTGAGATTATACTAAGAGTATTTATTCTTTAACAAAAATTTTTTTTGCTCTTTGAGTTCTGACAGTAGAGTGAGGTCAGTGTTAGTTCTGACATGTCAGATGAGGAACAGCGTCTGCTTTCATAATAACTATAATAATGCGCTTTCACTCCCTTCATCATTAAAGCCTCTCTGTTAGTCTGTCAGTCAGCTCGACTCTGACTGATATACACCTGACACTTCTGTCACGAGACAAGCTCTTAGCGTGTTTAAACCATATGTGACCCTGAAGTCTTGAAGGGGTCATATGATGCCCATTTTCCACAAGTTGATATGATTCTTTAGGGTCTTAATGAAAAGTCTGTAGCATAGTTTGGTTAAAATTTCTCAATGGTAGTGTAAAAAAAACTTTTTTACCGTCAAAAACAGCTCTGTTCAGATCAAGCCGTTTTTGTAGCATTTCCCTTTAAATGTTAATGAGCTCTGCTGACTCCGCCCCTCTCTTCCAGCTGCTCTCTGAGAGACTGTTTACTTTATTCATCCTGAAACTTGCTAATTAGCACATTATTAGGAAAGGCGATTTGCAAAGATTCATAAAAAAAAAACCTTATACTCACTTCTTCTGTAGGTGAAACTGGATCACGAATGATTCACGCGAACATAAACGCATTTATGTAGATCGGGGGCGCATTCCCTTCAAAAACAAATGTAATCCACTGCGTCTTCAGCGGCTCAGATGTCGGGAGTAAATGACGACTGCTATGTTCATTATTACATCCAACAATAAAACACCTCAATCGCTTAGGAGCCATTCTTGTCTACAATAGCTCCAACTTTGAAACAATGGCGGACTGATGACAGTCAATCAGGGGCGGAGCTAAGGTAAGACGCTACTGTCAATCAAACTATGTGGGAGGGGCCTGACTGTGTGACGTCACACAGACAGGCATCTGAGATCGGCTTGATTTGAGAAAGGGGAAAACATTTAACCAGATTTTAAAAAGCAATCCTTGAACCCTTTGAGTCGCTTGGGTATATTTTTAGCAATAGCCAAAAAAACATTGTCAAAATGATCAATTTTTCTTTTATGCCAAAATCATTAGGATATTAAATAAAGATCATGTTCCATGATATTTTGTAAATGTCCTACTGTAAATGTCAAAACTTAATGTTTGATTAGTAATATTGCTAAGACAGCAAATTCATCTGAACCAAAAAACTTTAAAGGCAATTTTCTCAAATATTTAGATTTTTTTGCACCCTCAAATTCCAGATTTTCAAATATTGTCCTATTAAAAACCATACATCAATGGAAGCTTATTTATTCAGCTTTCAGATGATGGATGAATCTCAATTTTAAAAAATGTACCCTTATGACTGGTTTTGTGCTCCAGGGTCACAGATGTCTGTGTGGAGAAATATAGGTCATCTATATCTGACTCTCTGAAGCGAGAGTTCCTGATCTGATGAAGCTTCTAGGCTGATTTATAGCATCACACGTGACTTTGAGTTGCTCATAATGTGTGTGAAGGTGAAGCAGATGCGATGTTCCTCCCACACACTGTACATCAGTGATGAATGTTTACAGACACAAACGCTCGCTCGCTCTACTGTCGCTGTGTGGAGCGTCTGCAGAAACATCAACGTGCCTTATGAGTTATGAGTTATGAGTTATGAGTTATGAAACATCAGCAGAAATAACATGCATGACAGACGCTGAAGCTTCTTTAACACGACACATTTATTCTCAACATTTACTAATACTTAATTAAATTCCCTTTGAAAAAAAAACTGCATTTTATTTTATTTTTTTCTTGTAAACTGATAGTTTAATATATTTTGGATTTGACACTTTACATGACAGTTTAATTTGTTAACATTATAACTAAACAAGCAAACATTGACGTCTATATTATTTATTCATGTTAATTTTAACATTTACTAACACTTTTTAAAATCAAAAGTTGCATCAGTTGACATTAATGCACGGTGAACTAATAAACAGTCAATAAATTTATAATTTTTTAAAATTAATGTATTTGATAATAATTAATGTTTAAAGTTTATATTTCTAAAACATTAATAAAACCCAGAAAATATGTAAATTATGACATAAAAACAAAAAAGTCGATTTTTTGCCATAATTTCAATTCATGTAATAATTGTGACTTTTCCTTCTCATAATTATAATGTAGATGTCAGTTGACTTGATGTAATATTTAACTTTTGCAATGTTATAATTTTGATTATGTAATAAATTGACAGTCATATTAGAAGATTCACAATAAATCCTGATCAATATGACCATGGAAAATATACAATTTAATTATGTTATAGCATTGTTAGTTCGTGTTGGCTAAAGCATTAACTATGGAATCTTTTGTAAAGAGTTTACCAATATTTTAATATATTTTTACATTCAAAATCAAAATATATATACTAAATTATATATACTATATATACTCCACCATTTGATGGTGAGTGTTTTTCATGTGAAGAGTGTTTCAGATGTGAGTGTTTTACTGGAGCAGCTTTACATTCAGACTCCAGCAGTGTCTCTGCAGACATATTTGCATTTCTTAGGGACCCTCACCCGCCGTGTTATATTCATACGGTATGTAACGCAGATGTGGGCTACGGTAACATGTTTAAGATGTGTCGATGAGGCGTCTGCAGGTTACAAACCCAAACTGACAGCGTCAAACATCTGCTGCCGCTTAACATCTTTAGGCATAACGAAATGACTGCATTGTTCTTAATTAGTGTTTCTGCTCTTATTTTGAACGATTCGTCAGTGCACATTTAAAAAAAATAAATAAAACATCTTAATCTTTCATCAAAATTGCTCCACGTTATTGTTCAATAATGTTAAACAATAGTTAACCAATTTGAAATCAAATCTCTACTTATTTTATTAATTTTGTAGTTTTTTATATAAATTATTTTATATTTATATATTTACTTTATTATAATTTTATAGATGTACTACATACTTCAAATAATCCAGTTCATTCCTAAAGGATAAAATCAAGTCTTTTTAAATGTTTTATTTATTTTATTGATCATTCATATTCATTCCTGAGATAAAATTCTCCTAATTTCTTAGTGTATTTAGAATAGTTTAGTCATTAATTTATTAAAACAATCCAGTTCATTCCTAAAGGTAAAATCAAGTCTTCTAGCAGTCATTGTTTTATTTCAAAAAATTATTTATGGTTTAGTATTAGGTATTTATTTATATAGTAGAAAAACTTTTTTTTTTTTTAATAAATTTTCCCTTTTTTATTCATTTGTTATAAAACAAAATCTTATAAAAAAAAAACAGAATTGAAAAAAAGTAGCGATCGATGATAAAATGCGACAATTAGCACAACTCTGTAATTATACTTTTTAATGGCTATTAGTGCTTTCATTAAAAAAAAAAAAAGAGGCAACGTATCGAGGTTTATATAAGAGGAAATAAAGACAAAAGCAAAAAGTTCAGTCAAACATATGCTACAAAGTCAGCGCTGTACTACAGTAAAGTTCATAACATAACTTTGTGCTCAGCCAAAACGATATGACCAGGAACAAATAATAGATTCATGAGACCACAGGCTGCTTCGTGGATAAATGAGCCACTGAGAGACGCTGATCGCCTGGAGCCCCGAAATCAGCATAGCACATTTTCAAATAGACGCTATCTTTATAAATAAACCGCAGATATGAGTTTTAAACAATTACATTCTCGCCTCAAAAACCCTTAAAACTACATTTCATGACACAATAACAGTATTATTTAGAAAATTACATGGGTTTCTGGGCAATGACAAACGCATATTGAGAAACGGCTATTGTCTGTGTGAAAATATAAAATTATAAAATACACGGTTATATTTTTTAGTGCTTGTGCACTCTGATGTAAATAAGCCCAACACTCATACACAGCAGAGCGGAACGAGTGAAGGAGCTTTATCCCCTTGTATCACGCAAAAGTGACGATTCTAGTCAACCAATCAACGTTCTGCGGTGAGTTTAGCTCCGCCCTTTTGGAACCCTTTGCTGTGTTAGGTACCCAACGGAAGAGTACCAAAAAAGTGGTACCATTGTGGTCACCCATTCACAATTCTGACAGGGGAAACGGAAAAATTGCATAAAGTTACTGTACCGAAACCGTACGCTAGTGTAAACGAGCCAAAAAGATGTTTTTTTTTTTTTAAAGATAATTTAATCTATAGCGCCTCTTGTGGAGAAGCTGAGAATGGAGCACAAAACCATTCTCAAGGGTCAATTTTTCTGAAATTGAGATGTATGCATCAGCTGAAAGCTGAATAAATAATCTTTCCGTTGATGTATGGTTTGTTAGGAGAGGACAATATTTGAAAATCTGGAATCTGAGGGAGCAAAAAAAAAAAATCAAAATATTGAGAAAATCACTTTTAAAGTTGTTCAAATGAAGTTCTTAGCAATGCAATTACCAATCAAAAATTAAGTTTTTAATATATTTACAGTAGGAAATTTAAAAATATCTTCATGGAACATGATCTTACTTAATATCCTAATGATTTTTGGGATAAAAAAAAAAAAATCTATAATTTTGACCCATACAATGTATTGTTGGCTATTGCTACAAATATCCCCCAGCGACTCAACACTGCTTTTGTGCTGCAGGCTCACATATGTGTGTTAAGAATTGTATTGTGAATAATCTGATTTCGAGTTTGTGCTATAGAACACTGAAAAAAATGATACTACATTTTTTTTAAGGTAAGCGGTTGCAAACAATTTATTTTAGCTACATTTAAAAAAAAAACATATGTTGAAAGTTAGTCAACTAAATTTAGATTTTTTATTTCATAATTATTACTTGGATGATTTATCTCATTGTACCTTTTTATCTTATATGTCAAAATAATTAAGTCAAAACTGAATGTCTAATTATGAGATAAAATACATACTTTTTATGTAATAATTTTGACTTTTTATCTCATAATTGACTTAATATGTGTGATACTTATGTTTTGTCATAATTTCAAGTTATCTCTTAATTATGACATTTTAGTGTCATCATTTTGACTTTTTATCTCACAATTCGACTTAATTCTCATAATTCAGATTTACTGAAGTATGATTTTTGTTTCATAATTTGATGTCATACTTTAGACGTTTTATCTCGTAATTGACTTAATATGATAAATGTCTATTTTTGTCTCATAATTAGGACTTAGATGTCTTATAAATATGAAATTTAGCTTTTTAAAAAATCTCATTATTACTTAGTATGTCGAGTTTTTAAGGGCATATTTTTCTTATTAAAATTATTTTGTAATGCATCAGAAATGTGCTTCCATAGATTGGTGCTTTTTTTTTTTTCTTCTTTCTCCAGTTGTGGTCAGTGAATGGACCGTGAGCGTGACACCTGAGGTTAAAGTGATCAGAGATGCTCACTTAGCCTTTAATCAGCCTGGATTTACTCTTTTAGGAACCGAGTCAAAGGCCAAGTATTATTCCTGCTTTGAAACAGCAGCTAAAAGGATTTTTACGAGCAAAGAGCTGCTTTAAATGCACAGCAGTCAATCACTGCACTGTAATTATGCTTCTGAAACGACGTCTAT
>JADLZN010007527.1:140000-162533 GCA_018155175.1 Sinocyclocheilus anophthalmus
CTTCCGGATCACTACGGCACACTTATAATAAGTACTTATATTTGGACTATTGTAGCCTGGTCATCGCTGCGGAGTAACACATACCTGCGTGAATCGCCATAGACATAAACTTAGAGAAGTAGATCCGGTCGGAATGTTCTTCCGCGGGATGTGTGCTGTTCTGTTTATTAACCGCTAGAGCGCCAAAAATTACATAGTGCTGCTTTAGTTTTTAAAGCACTTATTTAGCAATAACTATTTATTCTTGAGCAGAACTCTTGAGTACACTAGCATTCAAGACAATGATTCTTCTTCTCTCCCAAGCCTGCATTTATTTGATAAAAATACAGCAAAATTTTAAAATATTTTTACAATGTAAAGTACTGTTTTCCATGTGAATCTATTTTAAAATGTAATTGATTGAATTGTATTTTCAGCATCATTACTCCAGTCTTCAGTGTCACATGATCTTCAGAAATCAGTATCATATGCTGATCTGCTGCTCGAGAAACCTTCCTGAGTATTATCAATGTTGAAAACAGTCGTGCTGCACAATATTTTTCTGGAACTGTGATACATTTTATTTTTCAGGATTCACAGATGAATAGAAGTTCAAAAGAACAGCATTTTTTTAAATAATCTAACAATCTGGGCTGTTTCCAACCTAACTTTGGGTCAAATATGAACTAACCCAAACGTTGTTCTAAATGTTTACATAACATTTTTAACCCAACAGTTGGCTTAGTCCATATTTGACCCAAAGTTGGGTTGAAACAGCCCAGCATTTTTTAGAGTGTACAAATCTTTTGTGACATAATAAATGTCTTTACTGCCACTTTTGATCAATTTAATGCATCCTTCATGAATAAAAATATCTAGTTCTTTTAAAAAAAAGATACAACTTTTGAACAGTAGCATTGTTTTTTATGTATTTTGCATTTGTTTTGTTCATGATAGTCTATTATGGTTCTACAAACTATTTCAGATAAACCCCGCCCATAAATGCCAAGTAAAAACTAAGTGGACTGCGGTTGGTCAATCACATAGTGGGTGTATCTTGAGCAAAATAAATATGTGACCCACGCTGGCAAAATGAGTCGGAATGCGCACGGGCTAATTTTGAGCTACAGACAAAAAAAGTGAAAAATGTAGAGAAAATAAAAATAACTAATTTTTGAAAATGTGCTCATTGTGACTCATTTTGCCAGCTGGGGTCACATAAAACAGTTGTCAAACTCTTCTAGTTTTGCAGCCTCACTCTAGAGCTCAAGTTCACGTGTTCTCACATTTTGAAGTTGCTGATTTAAAGGTCAGGACAAATATAAACAGTCTTTATAAATCTGTACCTTTCAGTGAAGAAACTCCAGATTTTCAGCCGCAGACACCCAGATCTTTCCCCTCCAGAAACACTGTCCTCCATCATTTATGATGACTTCACTTTGTTCATTTTAACAAAGCTGCATTAATTATGCATGAGACTCATTTCAGGCCGCTAAATGAATTAAGCGCTTGTGTTTCGTGGCTCCCCTGTATCTCCTCAGGTTCACCTGAAATGATGATGAGGAAAAAAAGACCAATTTATGTTTTGAGCGACTCGTTGGAGACGACGATTAGTGAGCGTTAAAGTCGTACGAATGAGCTTCAGTTCATTCCCAACATAATCACTTTGTGTTTCATGCTGTTTGAGTTGTCGAATAATCTGTATTTTTTTGGTTAATATTAATAGCTGAGGCACTTTATTTATTTATTTATTCTAAATCAGGTTTCATGAAAGAAACCCTTTTTTTTTCAGATTGTGTTTGTAAAATTGGATGTGAACTGCATGGCATTGGCTAAGGCACTTATTTTAAAGTTTCAAAAATAAATATTAATCAATTAATTTATTTATTTGCTTATGTTTGTGCATAAATGCATTGATTTACGCATGTATGCATTTATTTATTTGATAAAAATTTTTGCTATTTTAGTTTCCTCTATATTTTTAATCAGGTGTCTAAAAAAAAAAAATTAATATATATATATTTTTTTTTTTGTCATCAGTTACAAATTGGATGTGAGCTGCATGGCATTTTAATATTAACAGCTAACTTATATGAAACATTTAAATATCTATAAAATGTACTTAATTGATTTTTTTGATATAGTTGCATTGTAGGTGAATCTTGTTTCTTTGTGTCTTAATATGAACTTCACACTCGCACAGCTGGAGGGGTTTTGCGCTGAACTTTGATCTTTAACCCTTAGTGCCCGAATATGCCCTCTTGCCATGGCAACCGTCTTTGAACATCTGCTCTGTCCGTGAGGTCTACAGGTCTCTTCTTTCTCCTGCTGTTATTTCAGCCAAACATGTAAATCATGCATCATTTACTCGCCCTCGCGCCGTCTCAACCCCGCACGCTTGCTGTTTTTTATCTTTCCGCTCCACTGGCATTCTGTGTTTGTCATGTTTGTGAAAATTAGATGTTTTAAATGAGCATCGCTGTAATGAATTCATACAGAAACACTGTATATGGAGCATTCAACAAATCAACACTCTTTATTTCTCTACAAAGCCAATAACTCTGGAGAAATTCTATTAGATTTAAACATCAGCCTGATTAAATGGGTTTTATTTCAAATGTAAGTGGATGATATTATTTCACACATGACACAGAAAACAGCCCAGAAGAGGAAACGTGATCTGCACTTAGTTTGCACAAAGCATAATTAAAGTTTAATTGCCTTGTTTATCTGTTTGGCAATCTTGCACTAATTGATGGAGCACCGTCGCTTAATGAACTTGACTTTGATTAGGAGGATAAAGATTTCAGCGATCCGTCGTTCAATGAAATCCATTAGGAAGCGTCTCTGGAGGGAAACTTCTCCTCAGATAGCATCTGTTTTAATCAGAAACCTCAGAGGAGAAACAAACCCAAAGCAAAAGAACTGTTCTAAAACAGTTTTAAACGTGTGTTCAGACGCCCGCTGGGTGTTTATTCAAACACGTGTAATCGAGACAAAATCATGCTGAAGATCTTGGTGTTTCTTCAGCCAACTAGTGAGTTTTTTCACAAGACACTGTAATGATTTTCCTCAGTCATTCTGCTTAATGGTGTTTGAGTCACTGATCAACACTAGATAGTGCTCATGGGGATTTAAAGGGGTCATATGATGCTATTTTAAAGATCATTATTTGGTGTAACAGAATATGTTGACATGCTTTAATGTTCAAAAACACATTATTTTTCAAATACTAAAAATAAGGTCCTCTATGCCCCGCCTCTCTCAACGCTTCGTTTTCTACAAAGTCCCTCTTTTGACAAGTGCAGTCTGCTCTGATTGGCCAGCTGACCCAGTGCATTGTGATTGGCCGAACACCATAAGCACTCGTCGGAAATGTAACGCCCCTTACCATAATCGTGAGCTTCAGCTTTCAAAGTAAATATCAAACAGTCATTAGACAGTTAATAATGTCGTTAGTTTCACCATCAGTTCAAGCCCGAAAGGGGAACAGAGTCACGTGACAGACACAGTGATGAAGCAGTACACAAGCCCGGTTAAGACAGCTGACGTGCTATGATTTCTGACAGACATTCACTCTATGTGTGATGTGACCCTGTTTCCCCTCACACACACACACTTCACTCACACACACACACACACCCACCCACACACTCACCACACCACACACACCCACACACACACACACACACACACACCACACTCACACACACACCACACACAACACACTCACACACACACACAACACACCCACTCTCACACACCCACCACACACACACACACTCACACTCACAACACACACACTCACACAACACACCCACTCACACACCCACACACACCACACACACACCCACACAACACACAACACTCTCACACACACACACACACCACACACACACACTCTCACACACACACACTCACACACCACACACACACGCGCGTTACTCTCGCTGCGCAAACTCCGCATTTGAACAGTCAATAGCTAATACTTAAACTAATAACAAAACATATTACAGTCGCTGATTCAGAAGCGCCAGGTTGTCGGAATTCACCCTTTTTTTTTTTTTTTTAGAAATAGCCTTTTGTGCACAGCCAGCCTTGTACTCTTCTAGGTTTAAAAAACTGTCGTCCATAAAATGTGTTGTACAAATTCGAACATCTGGGTTGTGCTATTCTGCTGTAAATAAATCTTAACCAATGATTCCTAAATGCAGCTACTTCCGGAAGTCCAAATAAAGTGCTTTTGCTTTCACAACGAAACACACAGAGTCTCCCCTGACATGCTGCTTCAACACTAACAGCGGTTACTGAAACCACGCCTTCTTTTCTTTGCGGTGCACATTTGGGGCGCATTATGCTAATATTTCCCCATAGTGAGGTAACATGTGGGGGGGCGTGTTAGAACGAGCCTTTTAAGGGGGGCGTGGCAGAGTCTTAACTTTGATAAGAATATCTCTCTGGTTTTGAGACTTTTAGTCTTGCAACTTTACAGATCTTCTTTATGCACCAAGAGCTTGTTACACTCCAAAGAGAAAGGAAAAAATTAGATTGCATCATATGACCCCTTTAACCTGACACCAAATAATTAAACACTAACATCAGCGAGTCAGAAATCAAAACTCAGAGATATCAGTATGACATTTATCATCAAAATGAATCGAGCATAATTCCGATTTTAATGAATTCTATATTTTATTTAAAAAAATTGTGATTATATGATTAATATAATTCATACTTTAAATACACACAACTGATTTGATATATTTTAATTTCTTAATAATCACTAAGATTAGATACATCTATTTATCAAAATGTCTTTGTTTATATATATATATATTTTTTATATATTAAGATTGGATTATAAAATTAATACAAAAAATTCTAATCCACTTTTTAAATCCCAATTATGTATATAAATATCGACAAATGTATTTACTAATAAAATACCGATACTTTTAGGTAGATTTTTATTTATAAGCAATCTTATTGTATTTTAACATTTTAATATAATTATATATATATATTGTTATTTATTTTACACCATTTATTCAAAAATGTTTGTCCTGACAATGAAGAAAACGTATCAGCATATATTTTCTCTGGGCAGAATCTCTTTGAGATCCCATCATGTAGTTATTTCATGGGAACATAAATGTTGAAAATGACCGCAGGCACTTTATTCCTGCTTTTTCTACTCTCACTAAACTGGAAATCACGTGTCGATATCGATTGATTACATCCAGGCCTGATGAAAATGCTTTTTCGGGATCAGAGAGGAAAATACAGATCAGAGACGTTGCTGTATCAGGAGCGAAGTGCATTAATGGCCTTATCAATGCAAACACACAAATCAATCAGCACGACTTGACTGCACTGATGAGTTTGTTCACTAATGAGGGCTTGTCTTGACAAACTCAGCCCAGAACCGAAGGGAGGAACACAGTCAGACTTACCGAATGTTCTGTCTTCCCTATTTCTCCAGCTGAAGCTGTGTGGTTGTGAGTTGATATTGTTTTCTGTCTGACAGTAACAGGTCTGACGGATGGAGGAGAGTGTTTTATAAACTGTTGAGCCGGGCAGGAAGAGATGAGAAGCTTCAACAGAACAGAAGATTGGTTCCTGATGAGTGAAGAAGGCCATAATTCAGACGCTCTCCTTCCTGGGATCTGTTCAGTGAAACAGCAGCTGTGAGACTCACTGCACACACCTGCACGCCTGTATATTTACAAACACACACATGCATAATCAACATATTAATATATGCAGAGCAGATAAAAGCAAAACGTGAGTTGTATTTCATGTCTATAGATTTAGGTTTATGTATATGTTACACTGGGAAAAAAAATCTCAAAAGTTGTTAGTAAAATTCACAATTAATTACAAAAAGATGGCAAGTAACACATTGAATTTAAATTTTTAAGTAGAAAATCTGAAAATGTATTTTCTTGTAAAATGTGCTTTAATAATCAATGATCTTAACTACTAAAAATATCAAAAGGCAAAAAAAATATACATATGCATTTTTGTAGATTTCAAATCAGAAAACTGCTTTAAGAAGCAGCAAAAAGTATATGCACTGCACTGTAAAAAATATTTTTCGAAGGTGTAAATGGGGTCATACTATCTTACAGGAAAATACTATCTTTATTTTCACATTTTTACATTTTTCAATTTGTTACTTGCTGTTATTTGTTAAATTTAATAGCAATTTCTGAGTGAAACTTGTTTCAAAGTAAATCCTACACCAAAGGAGTGATATTATTATATTATTATTATATAATATACTGTATATAAGTGATACGTATTCTAAAGATGCTCTGTGTGAGGAACCCAAATTTAAGACAAAAATCCACTTTTTTTCCAAGCTTGACAGACTTTGGTGAATTTTAAGCTTCATAGAAATGCATTAATATTTTTTTAGTTCAAATAAATGCTGTTCTTTTCAACATTCTAATCATCAAAGAATCCTAAAAAATAAAATGCATCACGGTTTCCACAAAAATATCGTGCAGCACGACTGTTTTCAACACTGATAATAATAAATGTTTCTTGAGGCCGACTCAGCATATTAGTATGATTTCTGAAGATCTTGTGACACTGAAGACTGGAGTATGATGCTGAACCTTTCAGATCCACGGAATGAGGACATTTGAATCCCGTATAAAACGCTATTTGAAATTGTATAATGTTTCAAATTTTTACTGTAATTTTTGATCAATAAATGCAGACCTTGGTAACCGAAGAGACTTTCCTATCACACACATATAAAAATCTGTGTATACCCTTTCATTCGTAGCTTTACTCTGCCCTCACCACACACACACACCACACACACACAAACCACACACACATGGATCGGAGGAATTAAGTGGCCTACCACAGGCAGTGGTATGCACTATCCCTCAAGCTATGCCCCTTTTCGGCAAGTTTATGCCTTAGTCTATTCACTGTATTGTGTTCTACCCGCTGGGAAGACCCCGGAGATGTTCAGTTGGTTCTGAGCTTTGCTTTCTGCAAGAGAAACTGGAGCAGAGGTTGTCCCCCTCCACCTTGAAAGTGTGTGATGCTGCTATCACAACACATCAGAGTGCAGCTTTAATTACTTGAGACAAAAGTTAATCAAGCCGCTAGGGTTGTATTTTCATTTAACGCAAAGAAGAAAGTTGTGTCTGCGACTTTTTTTTTTTTTTTTACACCAATTCTTGATTGTAGTGTAGGGATGTAGTGTATCAGCATGCTCCTCCTTATCTTCTTGCCTCCCTGGATGCTGTGTATCATAGTGCCTTAAGATTTATTATGGATTGTAAATTTTCCACACATCACTGTGTATTATATAATAGAGTTGCCTGGACTTCTCTTGCTGTTTGAAGGGAAATTAATTGGTAACTATTGATTTACAAAGCAATTTTTTTTGCCATTTATCTCTGTTGTTTGACTCAACAAAAAGTAGTTGGTAACTATTCATTGTGTTCCCAGTCTTGTTATAATCTCTATGTACCTTTAGCTACAACTAATTTAGGTAAAACTGCTTTTGAATATGCTGCACCTTCAGATTGGAACTCTCTCCAAATGAAACTGCGGCTAAATCAGTTGGTGTCTTTCAGTAATTTTAAAACATTTATGCGCGCAATAGAAAATGATTTAATGATTTGTAAATGCTTCTAATGCTGTGCTTTTATTGATAGGTTATTGTGGTGATGTATTGTTGTTTGTTATATGTGTATTTGTATTACTGGGCCACCTATCTTGGCCAGGACATTCCTGTAAAAGAGATTTTTAATCTCAGTGAGGTTCTTTCCTGGTTAAATAAAGGCTTAAGAAACAAAACGATAAATCTCCCTCACTTTAAAAAAAAAAACTCAGGGTAAAGGAACAGCAGCTGCAACCTTCCTTGTAGTGAGTACTGTCTTTCAATCCCATTTTCGGTATAAAAAAATGATCTGACTCACATGAGGCGTAGGGTTAGTTACGACTTGGGGACACCAGTTGTTACTTGGCACATGAGAACTTGCCTATATCTGCATCTCCAAATCTAGTAACACAGGTCAGTGGTTGTGGCGCTTTCCATAGGGACCCCATATGTCAGTATTGATGTAATGGTGAATGTGACTGACTGAAAGGGAATGTTGCGTATGTAATCCTTGTTCCCTGAAGGATGGAATGAAGACGTTACGTCCCTCCTGCCACAACCCTGCACTACACTGCTGAACGACCAGGACATGGTCTCAGCACAAACCTGAATGCAAATTCCACTCACCAATGTTCATTAGCCTTTTTGTACCACTCAGAGGAGGTTAGGTATCAGTATCGACGTAATGTCTCTGTTCCCTCCCTCCAGGGAACACGGGTTATATATGTAACTGAGACATTTTTAAGCCTGTTGTCCTGCTTCTCTGTAACTTGTATTCTTGGAGTGTTAGTCTGAGACTGACATCTAGTTGACATTTTATTACCAGGGTTCCTCGTTCCTAGTCCTGGAGAGTCACTTTCACACAGAGTTTAGTTTGATCTCTAATTAAATGCACCTGAATCAACTAGTCATGGTCTTTGCATATTCTTTAATAACAGCCAGGTGTGTCAAAAATAAACTCAGCAGGAATGTAGCTCTACAGGAGGAACTTGCTTTACAGACTCACAGACACACCTGTTTTACACACGTCACTCAAACACAGAACCAGGAAACAGGAATCACATGAGTTCAGGGAAAGAGAAACTGAAGTGTAGTTGAGCTGTTGTGTGTTTGTGTCTCTGTATTATTGCAATAAAATGGCAAAAGCCAGATTTTCTCAGGATGAGTTCATGTGTCCAGTGTGTCTGGATCTCCTGAAGGATCCAGTGAACATCCAGTGTGGACACAGTTACTGTAAGAGCTGTATTACAGGCTGCTGGGATCAGGAGGATCAGATGAGAGTCTACAGCTGCCCTCAGTGCAGACAGACCTTCAGTCCAAGACCTGCTTTAGCTAGAAACACCATGCTGACTGATCTGGTGGAGAAACTGAAGAAGACTAAACTCTCTGCTGACTGTTATGCTGGAGCTGGAGATGTGCAGTGTGACGTCTGTTCTGGAAGAAAATACAAAGCCGTCAAGTCCTGTCTGGTGTGTCTGAACTCTTACTGTCAGAATCACCTCGAACAACATGAGAGTTTGTTTAAAGGAAAGAGACACAATTTAACGGATGTCACTGGACGACTGCAGGAGATGATCTGCCAGAAACATGAGAAGCTTCTTGAGGTTTTCTGTCGCACTGATCAGAAATGTATATGTGTGCTGTGTACGATAGATGAACATAAAAACCATGACACTGTATCAGCTGCAGCACAGAGGACAGAGAAACAGGTATTTAAAACTAGCGATCAAGTTAATACTCAGTGTAGTGATCCAATAGTCTGTTTGATTTCTGAAAGTTGCAATTTAATTACATAAAACACAGAAACACTTTCAATTTGAAGCTCTACATCTGTGTCAGTTTCACATTTATAATACTTACACTTGTAGTGTGAAACAGGCCGTACTGTTCATATGAATTCATGTACATTGGTGGTAAACGATCAATCATCCCTTCTAGACTTTGAACCTACAGCCATTAGTTATCAGCTCCACTTTTACTGGATTCATCTGTTCACATGATGATTTAGTGCCAGTTGTTTTCTGTGAGATTCATTATCATCTGTTTGTCCTGCAGAAGCAGCTGAAGGAGACGCAGAAGACGCTCCAGCAGAGAATCCAGCAGAGAGAGAAAGATCTTAAGCAGCTGCGAGATGCTGTGGAGTCTCATAAGGTGAGTCTGGAGAAGAAGAGAAGTTTGTCTCAGTCTCAGTTCAGACTCACTGAAGCCTGAATCACTGTGTGTCCTAACAGCGCTCTGCACAGACAGCAGTGGAGGACAGCGAGAGGATCTTCATAGAGCTCATCCGCTCTATTGAGAGAATCCGCTCTGAGATGATGCAGATGATCAGAGAACGGGAAAGGGCTGCAGTGAGTCGAGCTGAAGGACAAATGGAGCGACTGGAGCAGGAGATTGAAGATCTGAGGAGGAGAAACTCTGAGCTGGAGCAGCTTTCACACACACAGGATCACATCCAGTTCCTGCAGGTAACAGAGATCTAGAAGAACAGGATCATGGTGGACTTGAGCAGATCCTGCTGTGACAGAGACTCACAGAGAAACATTTCATGAGTGTCTTATTATATAATCATTAGTCAGACTCTCATCTGATCATCTTCTTCTGAAAGAAGCGCCGCTTACAAATGGCTTTCAGCTCTGGAAATCTCTTAGGAATCATTTCTCTGAACTCTTTCTTCTGGAAGATATGTTTAGCTGTCAAACATCACTAGCACCTTCAACAGTTCTGGTTAAATCAGGTATTGTGAGGACTAGCAAATATTCACACCAATATTCATTATATTCAGTATCCATATACTAGTTTAATAGTAGCCTTCATTAAAGCTCTAGTCTAGACATGTTAATTTCGTCTCGTGCGCTGAACACAGAAATATAAACAAGACATTTGATTGTTTGCAAAGCGTCTCCCTCGCACGTTTCAGGAACCAACAGGTTGAAAAGTCAACAGACGTGTAGATCGTGAATGAATGACTGGGAAATATCTTGGAAATATGAAATATTATTACCCTGTCTGTCACACAAACGGCTCTCATGTCAGAACTTTTCTTTCTCTTTAAATAATTTATATAAGCGGCATCCCCGTTTGGAGCTGATGAGTTTTGATTTCTGTTTTCTGTAGAGTTTCCAGTCTCTCTCAGCACCTCCTGAATCTACAGACGTAAATTATGATCTCTTCAGTTCTCTTGTCGCTTTTGATGTCCTGAGAGAATCTGTCCGTCAGCTGGGAGACAAACTGGAGGATTTCTGCAAAGAGGAGCTCGAGAAGATCTCAGACAGAGGTAAAGTCCTGGAGAAGCATTTGGTCTCAGAAACGAGTCCATCATCATCTCATATCATGGAGAACATCATATTAGAAATGTCTTAGGAATAGATGCAGGATCATGAGAATCACACTGTTCATGTCTGTTGACTTCCACAGTCACAGTCACCAACATTGTTCCCAGAACCAGGAACGACTTCCTACAATGTAAGTCAGTAAGAAAAGAAGCAGAAAAACTCACTGAGTGTGTTCATGTTCTTCCTGTAGAAGGTGAAAGAAGAGTTTTATAATTGATGATGTAAATGATGATTTACTCAGGATATCTGGTCATCTGTACTGAGACACTGATGATACACTGAACATGAAGAGTTCAGCTGCATGAAAAGATCAAACAGATTCATAATTCCTGATTCTGATGTGTTTTATCTCCATCAGATTCCCATCAGCTCACTCTGGATCTGAACACAGTGAATAAACGCATCCGTCTGTCTGAGAGCAACAGAGTGATTACTTACACTAAAACAGTCCAGCCGTATCCTGATCATCCAGACAGATTTGATGTCAGGTGTTGTGTAGAGAGAGTGTGTGTGGACGTTGTTACTGGGAGCTGGAGTGGAGTGGCGATAGAGGTGTGTATATAACAGTGTCATATAAGAGCATCAGCAGGAAGGGAGAGGATGATGAGTGTTTGTTTGGATATAATGATCAGTCCTGGAGTTTGTTCTGCTCCTCCTCCAGTTACTCATTCAGTCACAATAACATATGGACTGATCTCCCTGTAAAGTCCATCAGCAGTAGAATAAGAGTGTTTGTGGATCACAGTGCAGGAACTCTGTCCTTCTACAGCGTCTCTGACACAATGAGCCTCATCCACACAGTCCAGACCACATTCACTCAGCCGCTCTATCCTGGGTTTGCTGTTAATAGAGGATCATCAGTGAAACTGTGTTGATGAATCAGAATAGATTGACAAGAAATTCTACCTATAATGCTTAGAGCTGCATGATAAATCAATAACAATGAGATGTTATAGAGGCTCTTCTTTTCTCTTCATGACATTAATACTGCAGCTCAACTTCTGTCACTGAAATAACATGTCAGAATAAATGTGTGTAATAAATCCTCATATAGATAGCAAGATCAGTGTGTGTGTGAGTCCTGCTGAGTGACAATGGATTACTGGGCTTTTCTTTTTTTTAGTTTTTAATGTAGAATCACATCAGTCATTTTTATCATTACAATCAAAATTACCTTTTAATTCAAATGATCACACACAGTCAATAAATCATTTTCATTTTTCACCTTATTTAGCCCTGGCCCTTTTCAGTGTTTAGAGTTATTTTGTCTTCCGGTGTCACAAGTCTGTCTACAGGGGTCACACATTACTCAACCTCTTAATAGGACTAATCGCCAACAAATCTGTCTAGTCTGAAAAACTACATTTTCCAACCAAACACATGCGGGAAGTGATGCAGGAAAGATCATGCATTAGACAGGAGTTCTTATGCGAGACAGATTTCTTCCTGTTAGAAACTGTAGCCCACAAGAAGCCTGCAATACAAGTTGTCTGTATGCTGGTTTACAGCTAAAAAAAACAGTAAGAAGATAGTTGCTTGCTGGAGCCATGTGTGCTGATGTATTGCTGCAAAATGAAGAAGCAGAACAGTTAAGAGGGCAATGAAAAACCGGTTTAATCCGAGACATGAAAAACAGGATAAACATGACAGGGAAAGTGGGAGCCAGAGATGTACCACCGCTGGAATCAGGACCTTGTGAATAGGGATGGCCCAATGAACCACAGAGTCACTTTGTGAGCTGGCACCTTTAGAGGCAGGTCTCTTGTGAAGAGCCATGTCCTCTGCCCACAAACATACCTGGGGGCCGGAGTCCAGCGGCAGTAAGCAGAGACATTAACATGTATTTCCATCCAAAGAACGGCTTCCGTAGCCCTCTGCCACGTGCAAAACAACACCACTGGATGAAGGGAACTGCAGCCTCAGGCTCCTGTGAAGGAAAAAAGAGGAGACTGATATTCCAGGCAACACTGAAATGGGGAGAGTCCAGTAGATGAAGTAGGCAAGGAATTTCAGCCCATGTTAGCTGCTGGCTCCAGGAAAGAACAGAATTTTCAGCCCACTCAATGTGGGAGTTGTGCTTCACCAGCCAAGGGTGCCCTAGCACAAAGGATTGGCTGTGGGACTCCAGCAGATACAACACAAACTCCTCATGGTGGTTGCCAGAAATGGTAAGACTTATGGGGATAGTCGAATGGGAAATGAGGGCTAGATGGGTGACATCGAGTGAATGAGCTGTCAAGGGAATCTGGAGAGGAATGGTAGGGAGCTCCCACTTAGCAGCCAGTGGGGAGTCTATGAAGTTGCCCTCAGCCCCAGTGCCCACCAAAACCAGGCATGAGTGAGAGGAGTGATCCCACTGAACTGTGGACGGGAGAAGAGTGCATGCTACAGGGGATTCGTTGACGGGATAGTCTTGGGACAGTTTTATTACAGATTTGCTTGCAGAGTTCAATGTTTGTATTCCCTGTGCACTTTTACATAAAGATGAAGAATATAAAGTTTTATTGTTATTACTGTGATGTTTTTACATTTGAATTGCCAAAATAACTGCATGGCGTGTACAATTAAACTGCAAAATGAAAATAATACAAAGCAGCATAACATAAATGAAGAACAAAAGTTTCTGTCTCTCTCTTGCGGTTGCACTGAGTCTCTTTCAGGTTCTCTTTCTTTGTCTATCTGTGCCACACAACATCTCTCATGAATCAACAGCGAAGCAACACTACATATTGTTCATAATACTGAATATGCCACCTGCGCATCTTCCACGATGATTGTGTTACGACAAATGATACTCCTAATGAACCATACTTAACTAACACACCCAGTCTAGGGGTTTTGTTTTCTAATCATCCGTCGTAACCCTAAACACTTCTCTATTGATGCAACACGTGCGAGTCAGTCCTATTCAAAAATTTGTGAAAAAAAACAAAAAAAAAAAAAACGAAAAAAAAAAATGAATGTGTGTGCGGCATTCTTCATGGGTGTCCGAGTTCTTGATCCAGCACAAGCGTGGATATAGTTTAATTTTCTTAAAACAGAGGTGGCGATAATCCCAGAACGGAAAAAAGAACCCTATCCCAAACAGGAGGGGAGAATGATAGAGGGGTAATGAGAGCATTAATCCATGACCTGAACCAGGGCCGTCCTTAAGGGGGTGCAACTAGCACCTGAGGGGGCCCCTCGTTGAATGGACCGAGGGGGGCCCCACTCCCTACCTCACACCAGGCCCTGCGTCAGCTAAGGAAAGCCCTGACGTGAACACACACGAGGCACTTCTCTTCCAGTTTCAGAAACCGCCGATCACATGCCCCACCTACTTATTCACAGGTGAGTGACGTCATCTGGGCTCTGTTAAATCGTGTCAGTCAGTACTATCCCCATTTAAATACCTAACAACTGTAAAAACCAACTCGAACACATGATTTAGCGTTTGTCCCCTAAACGAAGCCGAATGCCCTGCACAGTTCAATGGAAAAAAAACAAAACGGGTTGATCGCAAAGAAAACAGCTGTTTATCTCCTGCTCCACTCACATTCGTTTCTACATCGGCAGGGATGCTTTACCTCAACAGTTCATGTTTAGATAATAAAATATCGTTGATAATCACACAAAACTTTATTTAGCCTAGCAAAGCCTCTCCCCCATTGACATCCATTCAACAAAAAAAAGGCCTCTTGTCTCCTTCCCTGCATACCGCCAAAGCTGCAGCGTCAGCATTAGTCGTTACGCTTGTTTGACTAAAGGTTGCATGCTTGCCTTCCAGTGGCTTTGAACCTGCTTTACAGACTTACAGTTGTTTTACACACGTCACTCAAACACAGAACCAGGAATCACCTGTTTTCAGGGAAAGAGGAACTGAAGTGTAGTTGAGCTGTTGTGTGTTTGTGTCTCTGTATTATTGCAATAAAATGTCAGAAGCCAGAATTTCTCAGGATGAGTTGATGTGTTCAGTGTGTCTGGATCTGCTGAAGGATCCCGTGACCATCCAGTGTGGACACAGTTACTGTAAGAGCTGTATTACAGGCTTCTGGGATCAGGAGGATCAGATGAGAGTCTACAGCTGCCCTCAGTGCAGACAGACCTTCAGTCCAAGACCTGCTTTAGCTAGAAACACCATGCTGGTTGAAGTGGTGGAGAAACTGAAGAAGACTAAACTTCAAAGTGTGGTTCCTGCTGGAGCTGGAGATGTTCAGTGTGGCGTCTGTACTGGAAGAAAATACAAAGCCGTCAAGTCCTGTCTGGTGTGTCAGGAATCTTACTGTCAAACTCATGTTGACCATCATGAGGAATTTTATTCACGTAAGCCACACAAACTGATCGATGCCACTGGACGACTGCAGGAGATGATCTGCCAGAAACATGAGAAACGTCTGGAAATGTACTGCATGACTGACCAACAATGCATTTGTGAGCTCTGTACAAAATATGAACATAAAAACCACGACACTGTATCAGCTGCTGCACAGAGGATAGAGAAACAGGTATTTAAAACTATCAGTAAAGTTAATACTCAGTGTAGTGATCCAATAGTCTGTTTATTTACTGTATAGAGTCACAGCTTAATTACACAAAACACACAAATGTTTGTGTCAATTTCACTTTTATAATAGGCCTACTATTTAAGCTGGCAGTGTGAGACAGACCTTCTGCTCCATGATAATTCATGTACGATGGTGGTAAATGATCAAATACATTAACCTACAGCCGTTATTTATAAGTTCTACGTTTACTGGATTCATCTGTTCACATGATGATTTAGTGACAGTAGTTTTCTGTGAGATTTACTATCATCTGTTTGTCCTGCAGAAGCAGCTGAAGGAGATGCAGGAGACGTTCCAGCAGAGAATCCAGCAGAGAGAGAAAGATCTTCAGCAGCTGAGAGAGGCTGTGGAGTCTCATAAGGTGAGTCTGGAGAAGAAGAGAAGTTCGTCTCAGTCTCAGTTCAGACTCACTGAAGCCTGAATCAGAAATGTCTTAGGAATGGATGCAGGATCATGAGAATCACACTGTTCATGTCTGTTGATTTCCACAGTCACATTCACCAACATTGTTCTCTGGACCAGGAATGACTTCCTACAATGTAAGTCAGTAAGAAAAGAAGCAGAAAAACTCACTGAGTGTGTTCATGTTCTTCCTGTAGAAGGTGAAAGAAGAGTTTTATAATTGATGATGTAAATGATGATTTGTACAGGATATCTGGTCATCTGTACTGAGACACTGATGATACACTGAACATGAAGAGTTCAGCTACATGAAAAGATCAAACAGATTCATAATTCCTGATTCTGATGTGTTTTATCTCCATCAGATTCCCATCAGCTCACTCTGGATCTGAACACAGCACATAAACGCTTCCATCTCTCTGAGAGCAACACAGTGATTTCTGTCACTGACACAGAGCAGTCGTATCCTGATCATCCAAACAGATCTGACTATTATCCTCAGGTGTTGTGTAGAGAGAGTGTGTGTGGATGCTGTTTCTGGGAGCTGGAGTGGAGTGGAAATAATTTTGGTGTGTGTATATTAGTGTCATATAAGAGCATCAGCAGGAAAGGATCGTGTCATGACTGTGTGTTTGGATCTAATGATCAGTCCTGGGGTTTGCTCTGCACTCCCTCCGGATACGGTTTTGGACACAATAACACATGGACTGCTCTCCCTGTAGAGTCCATCAGCAGTAGAATAGGAGTGTATGTGGATCACAGCGCAGGGATTTTGTCCTTCTACAGCGTCTCAGACACAATGAGCCTCATCCACAGATTCCAGACCACATTCACTCAGCCGCTCTTTCCTGGGTTTTGGGTTTGTATTGGATCATCAGTGAAACTGTGTTGATGAATCAGAATAGATTGACGAGAGATTCTACCCATAATGCTTTGAGCTGCATGATAAATCAATAACAATGAGATGTTATAGAGTCTCTTCTTTTCTCTTCTTTACATTAATACTGCAGCTGAACTTCTGTTACTGAAATAACATGCCAGAATAAATGTGTGTAATAAATCCTTGTAGAGACAGTAAGGTCACTGTGTGTGTGTGAGTTTTGCTGAGTGATGATGCGTATTACCCCTCAGTTACCTTGTTACCCCCTTTCTATTTGTACTGTCAGTTTGGTTCTGTTCCTTTGTCTGGTGTTATCGAGAGACCCAGCTCATTCCCACCACAGAATCAAGCCCGAGTCAATGCCTGCTTAGGAGCTAGAGCTAGCAAACCACATCAGTCCTAGAAGAGGAGCCCAAGATCCTGGTTGATCAGGTGTGTGAGCCGGCCAAATCATCCAAACTAGTAGAGATTTCAGTGGAACTAGATGAGCAAAAATGGCTAATTGACTGAGAAATGAAGGTAGTGCTTCCCAACCTGCCCACCCACGAATCTTCCTCCTGTGTGTTTTCATTGTCACTGATCCCACTCAGCTTAGAGTCTTTGATGTCACCAGCAGTCCCATCCAGCACAAAGTCTTCGTTGTCACTGATCTCGCTCAGCTCAGGGTCTTTTTCACCAGCAGTCCCATCTAGCACAAAGTGTTCTTCATCACACCAGTCCAGTCCATCACTGAGTCTACTTCCTCGCCCAGTTTTCCTCTCCTGCATGCTCCACTGAAGCTAGCCATTCCTTCAGCTCTGACTCCACTGGTGCCCTTTAGCCCCTCAGCTCCACCATCAGCCTCTGCCATGCTGCCCTGATCTGCTTCGGGGCTTCCAGTCCCCAGCTCTGCCCTGGCTTGAGGAGTCCCAGGTTCTGCCTCATCCATTGTGCCCCCAGTTCCACCTTGACCCGTCGACCAATCGGCTCCGCTCTGGCTCTTTGCCCCGTAGGCTCCACCTGGGACCATTGTCCTGTTTGTTCTTCTGGGCTCCCTCATCCCATCGACTCTGCCCTGGTCAGTCATCACACCATTATTGCACAAACTTCCAGGATCTCCGCTGTGCTCCATCCCTTCACCCCTACAGCTCCGTCAGGCTCCTCCTTCCCTCAGGCTCCAACGCGGTCCTCGCCTACTTCATCGTCACCACAGTCCTCTGACACCTTGCCTCTTCCTCAGCCGATCATTGCCAGAACTCCGCCTTGGTCTCCAGGTCCTTCGATATCACCGGGTCTCTCTGTCCATTGGAAGTCGCCTGGGCCTCATCTCCCGGTGTTACCTCTGTCAGTCAGGCTCAAGTTTCCTCCTTGGATCCTCCATCCATCAGTTCTGCCACGGGTCACCTCCATCAATTATGTTTTGTTTTGGTTCTGTCGTCATTGTGTGTTGTTAGACCTAGTTTCTTTTTTTTGTTTGGTTGTTTTGGTTGCAGTTTAGTGTTGATTAATCATTCCTTTTACCTGTTGACTCATTAGTTAGCTTGTTACCCCCCATCTATTGGTTCTGCTCCCTTGTCTGGTTGTGGTATTATGGTTGTGTTTTACTTAGTATTTTGTATCTAAATCTGTTTTATCATCCTCATCTCCACAAAATTTTGATACATTAATGGTCGTTTTGACATGCAGGTAAAAAAATGGTGTTTTTAGTGTTCAAGGGTTAAGCGCCGATTATTTTTATTTTAAATTTTTTATGATTTAATTAATAATTAGCTTTTTTATCAACTTACAAACGTGCTGCAGTTCTTAGATTTAGCCGATTTGGAAACGCTGGTGTAATAAATTTTTTATGCATTTTATGATGTTGATATCAAAAAATTGAATACATTTTTTCTCTTTGCTTTTTTATATCAATATGGTAAGTTTAAAACAGGTTTGATAAAGAGTAATCTAAAAGTAACCTAAAAAGCAGTCTGTAAATGACCATTAAATCCCCCAATCACTGAAGTGGGTCTACACCTTTACTTCCAGTCATAGAGGGTGGTGTTGCCATGGAATACTCAAGAAAGGACTTTATCATTAAATTGAGCATATATTGTTACATTGTAGGAAGTACAGGGAAGAGAGGACTAGATTAAACCAAAAGATAAGTCAGACAGGAAGAAAATGGAACCTTGAGGGTGTTTTGGGAACAACAGGGCTGCGTTCAGCCCCGAAAAAAACGGTGCAAAACGTTTTTTAAACGGAAACGGTGATGCCTTGAACACCCTGTTCAGATGATGCAAGAGTTGCAACTATGGCAGCTGAAAAGGCCATTCTTTGTGTTCTTTTTGAAGAATTGTCAGAGCCAATACATATATATACAAAATACTGCAAAATACGCTCGATGGTACATTCACTGCCCTTGCCCTCCAGAATAAAATAGAACATCCCAATCAAATGAAGGGATTTTTGGAAACTGTGGTTCCTAATTATTGTTATCCAACTTTTGCCTCGCATTTCAGGATGAAAAGAGAAGCATTTCAGGTGAAGGATAATCCACTTATTACCTCCGAGACTGTGTTATGATCTATATGACCTTATTATTTTTATTGTGAGTATTTAGCTTATCATCATTGCTGATCACTGTTGTTGTGCTATTATATTGTAATATTTACCCTTATATAATCAGAGGGGTATAGAAAAGTTAATGAAAGTGTCACTCCACAATACAATAACAAAATATATAAATATGTATAGTATTTTTATTTTACATTAATCAGTGTCTAGCACACCTTCCTGAAGAAAGAATATGGACCAGAAGACATTGCAATTACGAAATGAATTTAGCAGACTTAAAGGGGTCATATGAGGCTTTTTTTAAAGATCATTATTTTGTGTATTCGGTGTAACAGAATATGTTGACATGCTTTAATGTTCAAAAACACATTATTTTTCAAATAGTGTACATTATTGTAGGTCCTCTGTGCCCCGCCTCTCTCAAATGCGTAGTTTTCCACAAAGTCCCTCCTTCTGACAAGCGCGGTCTGCTCTGATTGGCCAGCTGACCCAGTGCATTGTGATTGGCCGAACACCGCAAGCACTCTCGGAAATGTCAACGCCCCTTACCAAAAAAAAAAAAAAAAAAAAAAAAAAAAAAAAAAAAAAAAAAAAAAAAAAAAAAAAAAAAAATAAAACCAAAAACACGAGCTTCAGCTTTCAAATAAATGTAAAGACAGTACATAATGTCCTTAGTTTTACCATCAGTTCAAGCTCGAAGGGGAACAGACCCAGTAATGATGCAGTACACAAGCCGCTGTTAAGACAGCTGACTCCACTGTGATTTGATCTGTCTCTCTCTCTCTCTCTCTCTCTCTCTCACACACACACCACAAACAACACACACACACACACACACACAACTTCTCTCTCTCACACACACACACACAGATGCGCAAAAAAACCCTGCATTTGAACAGTCAATAGCAACTACTTAAACTAATAACAAAACATACTAACAGTCGCTGATTCAGAAGAGCCAGATAGTCATAGCAAATTCCAGAATCACCTCCTCTCCTAGGTCATCCACGAAACGGTCGTCCATAAATTGCATTGCTGTTCTGTTGTAAGTGATCGTAAAGATTTCTATATGCATCTACTTTTGGAAGGCCAAATTAAGTGCTTTTGCTTTCTCCTAGAAACAAACAGCTTCTCCCTGACATGGCTGCTTCAAGACTAATTTGTTACTGAAACCACGCCTTCTTTCTTGCGTGCACATTGGGCTCATTATGCTAATATTTCCACATAGTGGGGTAGATATGTGGGGGCATGTTAGGGGGTGCGTTGCAGAGTCCCTAACCTCTTTGATAAAGAATATTTTTGGTTTTGAGACTTTAGTCTTTGCAGCTTTACAGATCTTCTTTATGCACTAAGAGCTTGTGACACTCCAAAGAGAAAGGGAAATTTTAAATCGCATCATATGACCCTTTAAAGAAATTCCAGATCTAAACTTGTGCTCTTATTATTTCAGTTATTTGCCTTTAATGTAAATAAACATGTACAAACAATATACTTGCTCTTCTAAATTTATTTGGATGTTAATTACATTGATGCGAGCTGTCTCTTTAATACCGCGTAGTTTACATACATGTTGCTGCTGATTGAGCTGACATGTTTGACACACCCACCAAAAAAGAGAAAACGCATCTCAAACCCTGTTTCACACCGTTTCCAGGAAACATGTCGTTCAAACCGTAAACCGTAGCAAAACGGTGCACACCGATTTGAGCTTGAACTTGCCCCTGGAGTAATGGAGCTTTAAAGATGCACGGGATGCTGTTGTTGAATATCTGAAGGCTACAGGGTATATTATAGGCTTTAGATATTATGTTTTAAAACTATAATATTTATTATTAATTATTTGTTATTATTTTATAAAACAATTTTGAAGTTCCATTCATTGAGATATGATCCATGCTGCATACTCCGATACAGTAGGTGGCGGTATGCACCTGATAAGTCATGGATGCAGAAGAAGAAGTAAGTGCAGCATGCTGTGTGTGTACAAGCTGTACAAATGTATGTTTAAAAGCTAAACAGCATATTATCTGTTACTTTAAACATTTTCATTTTATTTCCAATATATTACATTATATCCTTTTCTGTAAAAAGAGAGTAAATGAAAATAATGTGTTGCAATATGGATGCACCAGACCATACAAAGTTTTGGCCAGGACATTAACAACCATCAGTCAATCTTTTGTTTCATTTTATCCATTTAGCTTTCTTTGAATACTTCACACTTCAACAAGTTTGTTCAACAGTAGGGAAAAGGATTTGCACGTCAGAACTGAAAAAGAAAAAATTCTCAGGATTACAGAATGAGACAGAGAGAGGCAACAACTAAAAGGCTGGCAGGATCCAAAGACCACATTGAAAAGACGTGAGGAAAAACAGTCTCAGATTTGAAGCAGCTCTTTTTAAACCAGGGCAAACAAATCAAATAAACACCCACCCAGCTAATTCCTTTAGGAGCTAGCCAGATACATGAATATGAGCCTTTTGTTGAAGGAAAGGCTCATCTAAAGAGCGTGCAAATAAACCAAGATCCCTTGTAGTAGAACTGATGTGGGTAAAAATGAATAAAGAGCACTTGTCAGTGGAACCGACAACACATTAAGGACAAAATGGTTCAAAGCATGTAAATACGGTAAGACACGTCACTCTACCTTGTAGCAGGACTCCCTTGTTTTTTCTGTAAAAGGGACTTCCTGGCCAAATTGGAGGACTGGACATACTGTAAAGAAAACACAGTGGAGAGAATGATGAGAAAGTGACACAAACAGATGATGTACAACTGACAGATGGACTGCAATCCTGAAAAACAGAGAGTGAAATGGCATGAAAGATATTTTAAGAGATAAACAGTGCCAAGAGACAGAAAGCGAGAGTGAGACAGAGTGCATGTACACATATTCACAAAGAAATACCATGGTGAGTGTAGCTCCTGCCAGTTTTTATGTCGATACTGTAAAATCATAAATTAATACAGGATCACAGTTCAAGTTATGAGATCCTGTTATCACAATTTTACATTTATAACATTAACTGATGCAGCTAGAGTGGTTGCCAATCCATGACTCCAGTCTATCAATTACCATACTATAATTGAAAGCGCTTGGTTGCAAGAAACCGATCCAGGTGATTTAACTTTAAACCGTTGTTTCTGGCCAAAATATAAGTCCTAAATACATAAGGTTTCCTCTACTGAAAAAGCTCCTGTTGTCCTTTCACATCAAATCCACCATATTT